>CM021105.1:523438755-523657036 GCA_007115665.2 Sequoiadendron giganteum | reverse complement strand
AACTAGAGGAAGTGATTACAATTCCAGAATCCCTCACTAAGATTATCAAAAAAGCTTCCAAGAACATCAGCTTAATCATAATCATTGGGATCACAATAGATGCTTGGAAGAAGTTCCTTCCAAAAATGAAGGAAAATCATAAGATAATTTTCTACCTCTTTTTCAAAAGTTTTGAATCAATTTTGAACACATGTTTTGTCTTTTTGGCATATGGTTTCTATGCTTTGTCATTGATGCCAAAGGGGGAGAGAGTGCAGTGAAAAATGTCTCATGAATCTTAGTGGGAGCTATGTTTTGAAATTTTTGAAGCGTAAGGGAGAGAGAGCAGTAAAGTCTAGTAGCATACTTATAATGATTTTGACACTTAGTCATTTTTCACTAAGTGTTACCATTAATGCCAAATGGGGAGATTGTTGGCATATGGCTTCTAGTGTTGTCATTGATGGCAACCTAATTCATTCATCTGGTCTACAGTATAGTTTTGGTTTACACCGGTAGAACAAAGTGAAGAACAAGGCATCTGATTAAAGGAATAAAAGTTGATGTAAATACCTCACCGGACTATTATTTTGAGGTTTGGATCTCCGAGGAAGGTTTTTTGATACCTTATTCATGGAATATCTCGATGTGCATTAATTGGTGACCAATCTAGGAGATCAGGTACATTAATTTGCATCTGTGTTAAAAGGACGACTCATCAAATATAGTAATTGTAGATGTATAAGGAGTAATTAATTAAATTTTTTGTGTTCGTAACATGATTATTTGTGTCCCTACTATGTTTAGGATGACTATGGGTGGTGTACATAAATATTTAATTAAGGATTTAGCTGACAATTGAAAAACACATAATGCTTTATGAAGCTGACATATGAATGATCAAATCCTTGATAGCGGATATATATATGAGATTGGTTTTATCATTTTTATATATAAAATATATGGAATGTGAAGTATATCAGTGTATGGTGTGAAATTCAATAGAGTAACAATGTGAATTTATCTATGAGTGATGTGAAGAGCAGAAAAGTGCAGAGTCAAAAAGAGGATTCAAAATATGATCCATGAGCTTCACCAGAATTGTAACCTGGCATGAATAGATGCTACTATCTCAGTTCATCCTTTAGATGGTTTTAATCTAAACTTTTGTAAGGAAGTGAGCCTTCCCTTTTGAGCATTGAGCTCTAGGCAGTGTGCCTGAATGCAAGTGCATTCTCTTTTGTAAAAAAATTATTTGAGTACTCAAATTGTGGATTAACGTCCATCGTGGTTTTTCCCCTAATAGGGTTTCCATGCAAAAATAATTGTGTTGTGGTGTTTTGGATGATTACTTTGTGTGTTAGCATATTTCTTTGGTTTAATGTTCAAATGGTTTCAATATCAGACTAATAAAGCTAATATTTATAGAACATTGATTCACCTCCCTCTTAGTGTTCCCTTCAGTGCAAAAATCCTATAGGCCAAAATTGAATTAGGAAATCTAGCTTCCCAATCCTTCCTATGAATTTTTAGTATTTCTTTTAGAATGTTTTCAATTTACCTATTTGTGACTTCCACTTGTCCATTAGCTTGTGGGTGGTAAGGTGTAGACTTCTCACACATATGATCTCATACTCTTAAATCAATTTTGTGATCATTTTTAATGTAAATTGGGGTCCTTGGTCTATGAAAATTTCTCTTGGAACTCTATATCTTGTAAACATATCCTCATAGAGAAACTTTGCCACATTACAATCACTTGCAAATTATAAATCCTTAATTTCCACCCACTTTGTAAGGTAATATGTGCATACCATCTTTGTTATTTGATGTTAGTGATATTGGGCCAATAAATTATAATCCCCATTTATTAAATGGTGTTATTGCTAACTATGGATGTAATAGCATTTCATCTATTTTTGTTGGCCTTCCCATTCTCTATCACCTGTCACAGTCCCTAGTGTACTTTACTACATCCTTATGAAGAGTTTCCAATAGTAGCTAGTTTTGAGAATATTAAGAGCTATCCTCTTTGTTATAAAGTGTCCCCCACAAGGTTCATCATGGGATGGTTTAAGGATGTCATATAATTTATCTTCTTTGGTACATATCCTAATTATATTATTTGGGCCTAGGTAAAATAAGTATCCAGCTATCTAGGAGTAGGGAAAGCTCTTGTGAACCAATTATCTCTTTTCTCTTGGTGAGAAGTGAGGTGGTTTCTATCTTACTACAAGATAGTTGGAAATTTCTACAAACCAAGGTGTACAAAAATATAGAGAAAATAAATGATCATTTAGGAATGAATCATCAACAACATATTCATCTTATTTGGTTGGTAGTTTGGATGGAAAATCTACCACTAAAATTTCTTTACCTAGATCATCCACAATGGTAATGTCAAATTCCTTAAGTAATAATAACCAATTGAAAAGCCTACCACCAACCACTTATTTGTTCATTAGATAATTGATTGTTGTATGGTTAGTATGTATGAACACTGGATATCTTGTCATATAATGTTTGAACTTGTTTATTTCATATACTAATACCAACATAACCTTCTCTATCACTATATAATTGAGTTGTACCCTTTGTAGTTTTTTTTGGATGTAATATATGACATACTCTTTGTTGGATTCCTTTTGTCCAAGAATAACTCCTATAGCAAAGTCAAAAGCATCTGTATGGATATGAAAAGGTAGGTCCAATATTTTCCTCTCAAGACATGTGTTTTGGTTAATACTACCTTGAGTTCTTCAAATGAGTATTGAAAAGTAGTTGTCCACTCAAATTATGCATCTTTATATAGTAAAAAAAATAGTGGAGCTACAAGTTTGCTAAAGCCTTGGATGAATCTCCTATAATACCCAACATGTCCTTAGAAACTTCTAACATCCTTTTGCCTTTGAGGCACAAGGAGTGTTTCAATATCACTTCAATTTTTTTGGGGTCCACTTGAACTCCTTTATTTGACACAAAATGTCCCAATAAAATCCATTTTGTCATCATCATAAATCATTTTTCATGACTCAGGGATAGGTTGTGTTCTTGAAACCTTTTTAACATTGTTGGCAATAAGGATTGCACCCTTATCCAAGTTAGACTTGTCTATCCCATTGTAACATGGAAATGCGCTCAGATTGTGGGTGATCTGCAAATGAGAGTGAATCTCCGGAGTGGGCTAGCTCTCTTTGGAAAAACACCTAATCTAAAAGCTTTCAAAAGGAAAGGGTTAGGGAGAAAGCTGAAAGAGAAGATCTTATAATCTAAGGAGATTTACCAAAAAATAAACAAGATTTTGATGACTCTCCACTCTCAACAACCTCTCTAAAACTTTGATTCTCATACTCCCACCCTAGAAAACACATAATCCAATAGTGATTTGCATAAAGGTTCATCAAATAGAACACAAAATGCAACCTGAATTATATGAAACCCTTGAAAACAAACTTACAATGACAAGACATGAAGAGGATTATGCACCTGAATCACAACTAACATCAAATTGTGACTTTAAATTTAAGACAAGGAAAAGTGAGAAATGAAACCTTGTTGTTTTATTGAAAAATTTGAAGGAGCTACAAGCTCAAAATATGAGTACAATAAAATGTTTACAAAAATCTCTGAGTAAGTAGGAGAGTAAGAAACAATCAATCTGAATTGAGAAAATTAAAATTTTCCCAAAACTTAAATCACTTAAGTCTCCAATAAAAAATAGCAAAAAATTAACTCAACTGCATCTCAGAATTAGTAACCTTGATCCATTTTCAAGCTCCTCAAAAAAGCCTAAAAAAAAGTGCCTCAAACTACTCCAAATTGCATCAAAAAGATAGAAACTTCCTATCTCCTATCCCTAAGGTCAAAACCAACCCCTATCCCTAATTTTGCTCATCATTTTCACTTGGCAATTTTGGAAGAAATGAGCTCTGCATTCGATCGTCATGGGGAACTAGAGGTTGATCATTTTCCTTTACATTTTTCAGTCACTTCCTCCATGCTTGGGGTCAAAATCCTCTTGAAACTCAATGGTAAGTTGTTTTTGATCATTCTATGGCACTTTGACTTTATTTTTGAAGGGTTACGAGACCTCCTGGCTGTGACTTTTGTGATTTTTCTAACTCATTCTTTATGCATATTTTCTTTGTTAATTCCTCTTCACTTTGAGCTGCCATGGAAGGTTTGATTCAAGCTTCTTGAAGACCTAGCTCATTGAATTTAATTGGTTTTCTCCACACACCAAAGCTGGGTAAGTTTCATGCTCTCATCTTTGTGCATTTCCCTCTTAAATAAGCTCAATTTGCGCATAAATTAAAAGAAAGAGTTTGTTTTTGTCTAGAAATAAAACAAAATGTGAGCTCATCTATATAGGTCATGGAAATACCATGTTTGTTTCTTTTTTTTCTACAAAAAAATGATTGCTTCTGGGCTCGACCCATGTTGAAAAAATCAATAAAACTCATAGAGAGAATGATTCTTTTCACTTGTATTGTTTTATGGATTTGAAACCCCTTAATGGTCATGGACATTCACTAGGTTTCTTGCATTTTGAGGGCTCTCAATACTTGCATTCTCAGGCTCAAATGTTTCTATCTCCTATTAATTTGAACTTTTAAGAATAAAACCCCAAGTGGGTTTGTGTTTCGGTGAAGAAAAATGCCTTTCTTAGGCCATGACCATGAGGGTACCAACTAGGTTTTCGATGCATCACATATCTCTTGTTCATTTATTGAATATGAAAAATATAATATTGTTATTATATTTTATGAACTTGGAAACCAAAATGAAATCCATTCTAAGTAAGGTCGAAGCTTTAACTTTTCTGAGTTTTAATGAGAAATTCATCATTGTTTCATTTTGCTTCAAAACCTTAGCTTTATTAGCTCACTGTTATGAAAAGAAAAAAAATGGTTCTACTTTTCTTCCATGCATTTTCTCTTTCAATTTCTAACATGGCTTCCATAGTTACTCACTTCTTACAATATTGCATTCGGCCATCATGATGCATCTGTAGGTCACTTGTTGTTTGTAGTCACTTTGTACTTCCATTTCTTGAAGGAAACACATTTTCTCTATACTCTTCATGCATTTTTAATTGCTCACTGAAAGTAGCTGAAACTAATATGATTTTTGATCCTTAATGCATAGAAAATTCTGGTATAAGTGACACATGATGATGATGTTTTAAAGCTTCTCCAATTGCTTCAGTTGTTACTCTTGATCTTGTAAACTGGCATTATGCATGCCTTTTCACTATCACTCCATGAAAATGTATCACTTGTTGTCCTATCAATGCTAATGAAATGTGGCAGTAATATAATGTTATAGCAACATTTTGAACATGACATAATTGTATGTAAACATAAATATATGATGAAAGATATTGCATTTAATTTCTATTCTGCATAATTTGAGTATTTTGAGAATGATTCTTTGCTCGTCATTATCATCTTCAATTTTTCATTTTGAATTTGATGGTCATGTATGGGTGATGAATCCATTTCTCTTGCATTAACTTATGAGCTTCTCCTTTTATTGGATGTTCCTTCTTGACATTGTGAATGAATTTCTTTTCTCAAAGTCCTAATTGCAATCAAGGGGCAACATGCCGAGCTCTACCCTTGTGGGAGCCCATCTTGCACCACATGCTATCAAGTCTTCAAAGAAAATCAGCAACACTTTTCCGATACCTGCATAGTGAATAAACAAGTTAGATAAAAAATAAATAGGTTTAATGTTCTCGTGATGTTTCACCATTCATACTTTTGATACTTGCTCAACTGATACAATGCACCATAAGCAATGTTCTATATTACTGTTGATAGATCACATAGCTGGATTCATAACCCGAGCTCTAACAAAGCTTTCTCAATCATCTACAGGCTCACTTGGAGAACAAGAGAAAGGAAGGATAAGCAAAAATGAAGATAACTTGAAGACACCTCAGGAAATGATGGCTATGTTTCCTCTTATGTGTTCCTTTCTTTCTTTTATTTTCAGTAGCATAGTGCATTCCTTATGTTATGTTCAATTAGCTATTCCCATGTCTTGTGTGGGAAACTTGGTCTTTCTTTTCATCCCAATGAATATGGAACAACATTTATGCATTCTTGTTCAATTCTATATCTCTCTTGCAAAATGTATGAAACATTATGGAAAGGACAAATCAATACAGAATGAAAGTATTACTCTTTGTATCTCATGCAATTTTTTCTATGCTATTAACATTAATTGGAAAAATTGAATGCCCCTCTTAAACTAAAATCTCATTGCACAATTTAATTGAACAACTCTTTCAAACTCTAATACATGCAATGGTTTAAGCAAATGTAGAAATAAATTGAAAACTTTTTCACCTTAAAATAAACTTAATTTAATCAGCTCTGCCACTTTGAACTGTGGTGAAAAATTGGTAACAAGCACCTTTTCTAGATTACCAAGTGCTTCATCATATGTATTCCCATAAGTTGTGAAATAATCCATGTAAACTTGCATGGAATCATGTGCAAAGTCTAAGAATATACTTAGTACTACCCTATGGAAGGTGGCTGGTGCATTAAAAAGACCAAATGATAGGACAAAATAAGAATATGTGCCCCAAGGGCATGTGAATTTTGTCTTATCTTGGTCTTTTGCAGAAATCTTAATTTTGGTTATAGCCACTAAATCCATCTAGAAAGGAAAAGTACTTTTTTCCTACCAATGAATCAAGTACTTGGTAAATGAAGGGGAGTGGGAAGTGGTCCTTCCTAGCTGCAACATTTAGTTCTCGGTACTCTACACACACTCTCCAGTTTCTTCCTTTTTTAGAACAATTACTAGAGGTGATACCCATTGACTGTCAAAGATAGGATAGATAAAGATTGCATCAAGCAATTTTTGCAATTCTGATTTAACCATGTATTTGGTGGAAGGGTTCATTCTCCTTTGGGTTTTCCTTATGCATTTAAAACCATCATTATGTAAATCCTATGCATGCACAAGTCTAGATATATCCCATTCATGTCATGATAATCTCATGCAAAGGTTGTTGCATGTGCTTGCAACACATTCATTAGTGAGGTCTACTGTATATTAGACAATTAACTATTAATATTCAATATTTTACTTGAAATTATCTCTAAGGTCTTGGATGTTGTTTGCACTAATGAAATGTCAAGTATTGCTATGTTTAGAATATATTGGTGTGGTAAAAAATTGTGAAATATTTGGTAAATTGACTCAAATGAACTGGCAAGGATCGCATTTTGTAGAGGGTCCTGAAAAAATGTCAGATAGTGTTGATGTTTCTGGTCCCTACCATAGTTATTTTACATCATGATTACCATCAATTCATCTTCATTGATGCAGTACTAACTACCGAACCACACAAAGATAGGGTACATCTGACCCACAACCAAAACATGAGAAGATCTATCTCAACATATTCATCTTCATATCATCATTAGGAAGCTTTGAATTAAATCATTATTCTCAACATTCACAACTTATACTCATTCTTCAATTCATTCAATAAAACAAAGTCCACCCACACACTCCCTCTCCAAGGCAATAAGACAGCTAAACCATCCATCACTGTTATTAGTCCATTATCAGACCATCCAATCATGGTATACATCATATCTTTAAAGAAATCAAAACAACATCATGCTATTGTGGCACTATTTTAGCAATTACCTCCCTATCAACAGACTAACACCATGATTCTATATGACTCAAGACAAAAAAATGACAATCATTGCTGCAGAATCTCTTCTAGATCTACAATTACCTTCATACACACTATTTAGACTGAAACAAACATTATCGAATCAAGAAACTTTGTTCATTTTAAACTTACTGTCCCTTTGTAGTCAAGACACTATCATGCACACATGACGAAGACTCTATACTATCATAACCTACCTTCACAATAGTTTCCAAGCATTGACATAACTGTAGTAATATCAATAAGACAAGATTCAAATATTTACATTCACTCTTTCCACTATTCCATCAGGTCTCTACTTATAGTGAAGTCAAAGCACTATTTACCAATTAGGTCTCCATGCCTCAATCGGGTGGAAATCCTCAAACTCAGTCTATTTCCCCTAAACCAAATACACTTTTAAAAGCCCATTATTGTCAAAATCAACATAACAAAAGCTTTCAATACTTTGCTTAAGGAAACTCCAGATTATTACACTGTACATAGTCAAAAGGCTACTAAAATAGGCCTATTTTGCAAAGGAAGTGTTAACTAAATTCCACCAAAAAATCAATAATCCTAAAAAAATCATTAGACACACCTCTAAACTCAATATTTTAATATTTTTAAGGATTGAAAACCTTAGGAAAAAATTGATCCATTAAACCCCTGATTTTAGGTTGAAAAGCATAAAAACTAGTGAGGGTTTCCTCAAGAAGACATTTGCAAACCTCAAAACCATTGACCACCACCTGAAACAGGCTTCAATAGGTCTATAGTAACTCTTGAAACCATCTCCAAAGTCAAACATGTGTTATTTACTCTTTACCCTATTTGCACAATTCATTTTCAAGGGGAAAATTCAGATTTTGTCTTGAAACAATTGTCTTGAAACAGTCATCATATTCTTTTATTTTTGTCTCCTACTATCCTGCCACCACAAAAAAAAATAAAGACACAAAAAGACACTTTATTAAATCCATCCCATTGACCACCTACTCCTATATCGATGGGATGGAGTCCTTATTCTTCAAAAGACTCTCAAACCCTGATTTTAAGGGTTTACCAAATCATTGTTTCAAAATTCACTAAACTGGAATAAACTACTTCAAAATTCCTTAAGATGATGAGTAATTCAAAACCTCATAAAGAAACCACAAATTATTGTTCTCTAGACTTCAATATAGTCCGTTCAGGGATTGATAAGAGAAGGGAACTCGGAAATTTCATAGAACAGAGCTTTTATTTCAGGATTTTGATAACAAGAATACAATCATTGATTCTCCCATGCCTTTACAATGCTTCTTAAAGATGTTTCCTCTTCCATAACTGACTTTCTAACTTCTCCATCGGTTGAAACTGCCTCTTGACTCTTCACATTCCTTGTGACTCTTTATTGTATTTTTCCCAATTTCTTGCCTTTTTTTGCATTTTTTCAGTTTGCAACTCTTTTGACATTTTACAAAATTACATTATTTACCACCTCAAACCTATTGGGGACTTTAATACATTAAACATGACCTTCTCATGGTTTTACAATTGAAAATTATAAATTTTCCAATTAAGGTATCAAAAGGGAAAGGTGCTCCTACACCATACAACAAACCAACAAAATTTTCCAAGTCCCTTGGAAATAGAATTGTACCATCTTTACTTGTACCTGCAAAAAAAAATCAAATCTTCCCTGGTCTTTGTCCTCTTTATCTTCATTTGTATTCATCTCTTTCATTTTTCTTCATCTGCCTTTTCTTTCTCTTGTCATCTTTTCTTCATCTCTTTGCTTTGTACCTTTCTCTAACCAATATTCTCTTCATCTTATCAACTAATCCCATAAATGGAGTATTCTTCAGGCTGCAACTTCAGGTGCTTCACAATTAGGTATCCATCAGGTTCTAACTGCAACACAACACAACTCAACAAACCATCCATCTTTCCCAACAACAGATCCTGGAAGATGCCACACTCTCTTTACCCTTCACCTTCTACCCAACTTAATCTCCATTGGAGGATGGTGACCACAAACCTTTCCTTGTCTGCCAACACACAAATCCTCAGAGTTCTGACTCTCTGTAGCTTAGATGGATAAGCACCTGTAACCAACCAACAATCTCAACCTACTATCAGTAACAACTTAACCATAACCAACTTTCCCAGAGCATCTTCAGGCTCTAATACCATTTTATGTAGTACTAACTGCCAAACCACTCAAACATAGGGTACATCTGACCCACAACCAAAACATGAGAAGATCTATCTCAACATATTCATCTTCAGATCATCATTAGGAAGCTTTGACTTAAATCATTATTTTCAACATTCACAACTTATGCTCATTCTTCAATTCATTCAATAAAACAAATTCCATCCACACACTCCCTCTCCAAGGCAATAAGACAACTAAACCATCCATCACTGTTATTAGTCCATTATTAGACCATCCAATCATGGTATACATCATATCTTTAGTGAAATCAAAACAACATCATGCTATTGTGGCACTATTTTAGCAGTTACCTCCCTATCAGTAGACTAACACCATTCTCCTTGCTCCAAACACCATGATTCTATATAACTCAAGACAACAAAATGAAAATCATTGTTGCAGTCTCTCTTCTAGATCTGCAATTACCTTCATTCACACTATTTAGACTGAAACAAATAATTATTAGATTAGGAAACTCTATCCATTTCAAACTTACTATCCCTTTGTAGTCAAGACACTATCATGCACACATGACCAAGCCTCTATACTATCATAACCTGCCTTCACAACAGTTTCCAAGCATAGACATAAATTTAGTAGCATCAATAAGACAATATTCAAACATTTACATTCACTCTTTCCACTGTTCCATCATGTCTCTACTTATAGTGAAGTCAAAGCACTATTTACCAATTAGGTCTCCATGCCTCAATTGGGTGAAAATCCTAAAACTCAGTCTATTTCCCTTGAACCAAATACACTTTTAGAAGCCCATTGTTGTCAAAATAAACATAACAAAAGCTTTCATTACTCTATTTAAGGAAACTCTAGATTATTACACTATACATAGTCAAAAGGATACTAAAATAGGCCTGTTTTGCAAAGGAAGTGTTCACTAAATTCCATGAAAACATTAATAAGCCTCAAACAGTCATTAGACACACCTCTAAACTCAAGAGTTTAATATTTTTAAGGATTGAAAACCTTAGGAACAGACTGATCCATTAAACCCTTGATTTTAGGTTGAAAAGCACAAAAACTAGTGAGGGTTTCTTGAAGAAGACATTTGCAAACCTCAAAACCACTGACCACCACTTGCAACATTCAATAGGTCTATAATAACTCTTGAAACCATATCCAAAGTCACACACATGTTATTTCCTCTTTACCCTATTTGCACAATTCATTTTCAAGGGGAAAATTCAGATTTTGTCTTGAAACAGTCATCATATTCTTGTATTTTTGTCTCCTATCTTGCCACCAAAAACAAACCCTAAACACACAAAAATTCACTTTATTAAATCCATCCCATCGACCAACTACTCCTATATCGATGGGATGGAGTCCTTATTCTTCAAAAGACTTTCAAACCCTAATTTTAAGGGTTTACCAAATCATTATTTCAAAATTCACTAAATTGGAATAAACTACTTCAAAATGCCTTAAGATGATGATTAATTCACACTCTCATAAAGAAACCACAAATTATTGTTCTCTATACTTTAATATAGTCCGTAGAGGGACTGATAAGAGAAGGCAACTCACAAATTTCACAGAACAAAGCTTTTATTTTAGAATTTTGATAACAAGAATACAATCATTGATTCTCCCACACCTTTACAATGATTTTTAAAGATGTTTCCTCTTCCATAACTGACTTTCTAACTTCTCCATCGATTGAAACTGCCTCTTGACTCTTAACATTCCTTGTGACTCTTTATTGTATTTTTCCCAAATTCTTGACTTTTTTTTGCATTTTTTTAGTTTGCAACTCTTTTGAAATTTTACAAAATTACATTATTGACCACCTCAAACCTATTAGGGACTTTAAAACATTAAACATGACCTTCTCATGGTTTTACAATTGAAAATTACAAATTTTCTAATTAAGGCATCAAAAGGGCAAGGTTCTCCTGCACCATTCATCTTGGTGTTCTAACAAGGGATTGCATTCAATATTCATCGAGGTTTACAAGGATTATTGATCCTCCTCATCTAGGGTAGGAAAAATGGTTTTTTCAAGGTGTTCATGTGGCTATGCTAGTGGATTTCTATTAGAGATAATCATATTCCTAGATCTTCAACCTATGAAGGAATCTGCTGTTTCCAACCAAGTTCTTCCTAAAATGAGGGGGTATTCTACAAGATTATCTTTTGGCTATAATACCATGAAATATATAGGGTACTCCCATGAATATATTGTTATTACCAAGTCTTTAATGACACCCTCAAGTTTAACTATGGACCTATCTACTAACTGTAAAACAATAGTTGTAGGTTTGAGTTCTATCAATTGTAACAACTTCATTATCTCTTTAGTCATTACATTAATAGCTTCTCCCAAGTCAATTAAGGTGTTCTTAAAGAGAGTGCCATTTATATTTACATCCACTATAGGAATCCTAAGGTCCACATACTTGGGGATAGTTATGTTTCCCAACATAATGTTTGCAAGTTGTCCTAAGACATTTATAGTCTAAGTATCTTTTCTCTTCCTGCCTATCTTTTTAAGGCATATTTATCTCAATGTTTAGTATATATAGGAACCTCCTTAATGGTTTGAATAGGGGATTTTGATACAAAAATCCTTAAGTTTTCTTAATAGGTTAGTTTCAACTTGTTTTTGATGCCTTTGAACTACTAATATTTTAGGGAATGGACGCTCTAGACTTGGAATGGTTTGGTTAACCTAATTTGAATTAGGATCCTTAGGTTGATTTTCCAATGTCTTTGTTAGGGGTTCCTCATCAATTAGTTTAGTGACATGAGGATATGAAGGCCCAACAAAGTTTTCCCTGATTTTAGGTGGACCACTCACCTCTTGCTCGTCGGTAGGGTATTGAATACCTTATTTTTGAAAGACATTGAATAGTTTCCACATGCCTTACAGATCTCCTCAAATGGTTCCTAAGAGATATCTCCCATCCTAGTTAGGTTAAGTGCATCCATACAATCCTCATTAATCCCCCTTAAGAATATTAGTTTTAAAGACTCATTAGAGAGTCTATTTTGGTGGGATTTCTTAAGACAAGAGTGAAACCTTTCCATATAGTCTTTCAAAGATTCGTCTTCCTTATGTGACATCCTAAAGATGTCATCCATCTTTATGTGTATTACTCTACACTAATACTGGTACTTCTCCAGGAAATTTGTCTTCATGGAATTCCAATTTGGAACAATATATCTTCTTAGACCCATGAACCATCTTAGAGAAGCATCCTTCAATGTTGCTAGAAATAGTTTGAGCCTATGTACATTTGTGGTATAATCATAACATATACATAACATATCAAAGTCAAAAAGGAAAGTATTTGGATCCTCTATGACCAACGCATATAAAACACGTAATGATGAAGGAGGTATGTTCTTCAGGGTAGTCGCTCTCTCTTGGTTGGCAATGGGGAACTCAAAAGTCACATGCTCTGGTGGGTCTTCTACTACATCATCACCTGTGGTGATGATTTGTGTGTGGGAAGTATCCTCTATATTTGACGTGGATATTGGTGTTAGGGATGATTCTTCTTCAAGAATACCCTTGTTATGTTCACTATGATCACCAGTATCCTCTAAATCTTCATGTGTTGAGGGGAGAAATCTTCCAAGAGAATCTGACCACCTCCACATACAATAGTTGCGACTCTTTGGATCAATGACTCCTTCACATTATTAATAAAGTGTTTTTGTATTAATGACTAAAACCTAATTACCCTAATGCTGAAAACAAAATTATAACTATGAAAGCTTGAAATTACATAGGAGAATCTTGAATGTAGCACCATCCTCAAAAATGAAGCCAATAATTTAAGGACTCACTAATGCTCAGTCAATTTTGTGTTATAGACACACAATTCAGAGGAGAGGTTCATAGTTGAATAGTCAACTAAACCCTCACAAAAACTCCATTTAATTATCAACAAGGGCTTCATAATATTTTGATGATTCTAGCACTATATGTGTATTCATGGACTCTACAAGGCCTATATTAGTGAGTATAGGTGGTTTAAACATGTACAATAAAATAATAAAGTCTGAAAAAGTAAATAAAGCATTAAATTGTAAAATAGAGGAAATAACTTAATTTTGTATTGAAGCTATGGACTTAACATTGCAACTGTAAGCCCAGACTCTACAATTCTCTAGCACTAATAATTCTTACTTTTAACTACTTGACTCACTCTAGAGGATGAATCAATGATATATTATAGAGCGTAATTCATGATACAAAATATCTATCATATGCATGTAATTTAAGAACTTAATTGAAATGAATGAAACAATGTAAACATCTAATTTAACAACAAAAATTAAGGTGGGTGAATAGTACCTCAAGTGGCCCTTTCTCAAGTTATTGTACCCACAAGAGAAACCAAATATGTGCTACTTGAATCAACCAATCATAAAAATAAACTAGAACATCTTTATTGTATATAATTGAACTCTACAATCTAACAAGAATCTTCATAGATTTCTAATTTATGAATACATAACATAAAATTAGCAATGAAGTATTATCTGTGTAAACAAAACTATAACTATCAAAACATATATCTTATAAATAGATCTGCTCCTCAACCACTGATCCAACTATATAGGCTTGGGAGGAGGTTTATTTTCATAAGGATAAAAAATAAAAAATAAATATAGATGCCACTCTCCTTCATAATAGAGATAAGTAGTCTTTGCATTTGAAACCATAATTGAAAAGGATAGAAGAAGAAAATAGGATTGAAGATTTTCCCTAATGCTTTGACAAAGATGTGCTTTGTGAGAATTGTCACATTAGCTTCTGGATCAATACAAAATTCTCCATCGTCCTGCCATCTTATTAAATGATTTTGTGACTCACAATCAACCACTTCAATGATTGCTTCCATTATTTTTTGCAACTATCACGTTTCCAGCATTTTAGAATCTCCCCTACAATCTACCTGAAATCCTTTGGCTATGGGATGACTCTCCAGCTATTGTGGGTTGCAATTCTTTTGGCTAGAAGAAATTATTTTCATCTAAATTATACACACCATTATCAACCATGAATTAAACATAGATTCATACTAAATTTTATACACATTCACACATTTATCCATGCAAACATCATCATATCATAATCATATTTCCACTTATCAAAATATGGTTTAGGATGCATAAAAGATATAAAAAGATGTATAAATTCATAAATGTCTATGAAATATGTAGCTTGAAATTTCAAAAGATATGAACAAAATAGGAGAAAACTAGCTATTAACTAGGCCCATCAAATGTGATGGGATTGTCTAACTTTGTTTTCATGTTGGAGTTGAGCATTCATTTTATTCTTTCGAGGAGATCATCGATATATGATTTTTTTTTGGATGGATTTGTGGATTGGGATGGAGTGGATCACAATGGCTTATTGGATGAAGGATTGTGAGAGGATGTGGAGGCTATAATAATAAGGTTTTATGATATAGTTATTTATTGGGGAAGGATTTGGATGGAAGATTGGTTTCCCTTGTCATTGTTAGGATAAGGGTGACTAATGGATGATGATTGGGATTTAATCTTAACTAGTTCTTGATATTAAAGGTAGATGGATGGATGGCTAGAGCTTATAGGTTGTTGGTAAGCAGGTTAGTATGAAGGGGGTTGTTGGTATTAAGGATATATGGAGGGGTTACTAGGGCTTGTGGGTGATTAGTATGAGGGGTAGATGGATAGGTTACTAGGGATTTTGGTTTGTTGGTATGAAGAGTTGACAAATGGGTTATAGAGCATGCATTATTGAACTTGACTATAGAGAAGATCAAGGTAAAATGAATACATGGCCATGAGTTTTGATTAAGATTGAAAATGGGATGGTTTGGATAGATAAATTGGTCGATTTTTTATTAGATTCTAAACCCTAGCAAGAGATTAGGACACAAAATTGAATAATTTTATTGGTTTTGGTTTTTCATTTTTTTTGGATTTGGGATTTTGTAAATATTTTTGGATTTTGTTTTCAAAATTTTATGGGTTTTTTGGTTTTTTTGAATGTTTTTGGGTTTTTTTGATTTTTTGAACTTTTTTGGTGTTTTTGGTTTTTTGGTGTTTTAAATGATTGTGCAAATGAAGGATGGTAGATGGTATATGATTATGGATTTTGGATGATTGAGGAAAGTGATGGTAAATGATGTATGATAATGGGTTTCTAGGATTTTGACCTTGGAAGATAATGATAAACCAAATTAATCCAAAGCGATGCCTAAATCTTTGAAAAATGAAAGTTGTGATGATTTTTGATAGGAGTTGAACCTAAACTAGACTTATGACTTTAAATCCAACTATGGATGAATTAAAGAGAGTAAAACCCAAAATATACTTACGAGTTTAGGCCTAATTGCTGTTGGGGATATGGGATTGGTCTTTCATCGTAAAACACATCTAAGACAATAGTGCCTTAGTGATTTTCATTTCTTCAAATCACATCAAAGATACAAACTATGCCATAAAGCAGAAGCAGGCACAGTGGATCCCCCATTGATCCTCTGAGAAAAGTAAATGCTTAACAAGATAGAAGATTCAACACAAGCATAGATTCAAGAACATGAATCAGACAACATGAAAGACAAAAATATGGACACACAGATTTACATGGGGAAAACCTTTTCAGATAAAAAACCCCACCATCCGAAACACTCAGCTCACTTGTATTATTCAGTAACAAAAAACTAGTCACAATACAAACACAAAGCTATGCTCTTCAAGAGATCGCATCTTGTCCATCTGGAGAGGGTAAGCAACACAAAATATAGAACCTTCACATAGTTACAATGTATTCAAAAGACATACCATGTAGATTCCCTTCAGCTCCTTAGTTGACTGTCACAACTAGCCTCATGGCCGACCCAGCCACATGGCCTCCACAGGTTCACATCTTCGTAGAACTGAGAGACAAAGTGTTCACAGTCAGGACCGCTCAAACACTCTTTGTCTCTCACTCAAATCGCTCATGCTTTCTACCATGCACATGAGATTACTTAATCTTTTATCATGCACCAACCTATTCAGCCTATCCAAACAATCAACTATCATTAGGATATTCACTGACATATCTTCTTGCATCAGGCCACCCAGGCATTCAATTCCTTGCCTCAATCGGGTCCTGTCTTTAGCTAAAAAATCAGCCTGCAATAACTGTTATACACTATTTTGGCTTCTAGCCAATCAACATCCTGATGCTAAGCCATGTGTCACCTTTCTGTTTGTTTGCTATGCTGACCTTTTGTCAAACTCGGTCAAGCCCAGTCGGTTGAGCTCCGAGCTCACCTCTGCCATCCACCGCACTACTGCTCCAAGTCCAAACACCCTTTGTGGTATGGTGGTGAGCCTATGTCGACCTTCGGCCTCCAATTGTGCTATCATCTAGCTTAGTTGACCCAGCCACGGTATTGGAGTGAGCTCACCCGAGCTCACCTGGACTCTACCTATGCTATTTTCAAACCCACTAAGCCACCCTGTGGTGAGCCCACTCGAGCTCCATCTCTGTCCGCCCTGCACTACATGGCCCCAACCACTAGACAACCACTGCAAGGCAGTGAAACCACTAGCCCAAACCACTAGCGATCAACTGTGCTACCGCGAGGGCCAGTAGGTCACTCCGCGCTAGGGTGGTGATCGCTAGGCAGACCGCCAACGGTCTTACCATGGCCACAATGGTGAGACATCTCACCGCCCATGATAAGGCAATAACCACCAATGTTGACCGCTAGCCATCCACCACAGCCACCGTGGTTTCCTCGAGCACCATCCATGGTAAAGTGGTAACCGTCACCAGACCGCCGCCCTTCAACCGCTAGCTGCTACCGTGCTACTGCACCACCAATGAGCAACTCTTGTAGAAAGGTGGTAAGGCCTTGCTCTGCCAACATGCTGCCAACCATGCTACCTCACCACCTCCGAGCAACCCGTGTGGTATGGCGATAATTTCCATGCCAACTATTGCTGCTCACTGTGCCATCGCTAGTCTAGAAGAAGACCGTTGCGGTAAGGCAGTAACACCACCCAACTGCCAGTCCAAGCAAGGTGGCCCATAGTAAAGTGATAAACCACACAACCGTGCCACCAAGGAAAGCTTGCAGCGATATGGTGGTAAAGGCCAAAAATAGGGCTCCAAGGAAAAATGGAAGTCCAAGCCAGGAAGATGAGGCATAAATATGGAAAAATCTTCCACTTGAAAAAGTCTTATTGGATTCTTCCAAAAAATGTGAACAAAGGACCATCACCATGCTTCCATTCTCCAACCAAGACACCTACAACGACATTTGAAAAATTTCCACCATCTCAGGCTACAACTCCAAAAATCCAACATAGGAAAGGGAGCAAGCCAAGGTGCATATGCACCAGTCTCCATAACACAAGCATTAGATCCTTTGGAATAGGAACTATAGCAGCAGCAAAAAAGCACAATGCAAACATAGAAATGAGAAACAAATCTCCAGAACAAGATAAAACCATCAGCTACAACCATAAAATTGACTACCCCCATCCAACTAATCAAACCCACGTGACTGAAAAATAGCACACACAGCTCGCACTAATCCATCTAATCACCCATACCTCAAAGGTATGACCATCAGTAAACTCACACCATCACATAACCACCGATCAACAGCAAAAATAAGCACCATGTGTCAACCAGTCAAAAGACCAAACACGTCCAGGTACTCCCACTACAAGGGTACTATCTAGATGAATGAAAACAAAGCATCATCACAAGTGATCTAGGCATACTAAGTACACCAATCACCTACAAAAAGAAATGAGGAACCATGTAGTTCTGAGGAACAGTCACACTGATATGAACCACCTGTAGCCACCTGCTGGAAGAAACATTTCTCTCAACTATCTTCCAGAGCTCTTCCAAGAAAGCCTCCATAGTTGATTGAAGAAAGAGGCACATGAACCTTCGTGTTAGCACCCAAGTGACAACACATGACCACAAAATGTGACCAACTCTGCTCCACAAAGGCATCTCACATCTAAAGTCATGTGAAAATGAACATACAGGAAGAAAAGACCAGATTAGAGAGAAATGGAAAATAAAAACATGTAGCAACCTCCTACATACATTTCTAAATGCCAATTGTGTGAAGAATGATCTTCTTCACATCCCAAAAGGGAAAATCCATAACAACACCCAACAGTTCCATGGCTGTAAGCACCTCAAAGAAGATCAGACTCAGCCATATAAACATCTCCTATCAGTCCTCAAAAGCACAAGGAGATACACTATGATTTCCACCTTCCATTATGAATCCTCCAAAATTTTAAAAGCAACAACTCAATATTCATATCCATGAAAGATAAAGCATATCATATATCTGAAAGCTATAATGGGAAAATACCTTTCAAATAAACTTCACTGCTGAGCAGACCAAGAGGAAAGAGATGCTCCTCCAAGATATACAAGCCATTGTGACTTACCCAAGAGAATTTTCTTCACTGGTCTCTATTGAACTCACATTCAACCAAGGTGTAGGATACTCGGACTTTCAACTATAAACAACAACATTCTCTAAAGAATTCCAGCCTCACCTTATTCTCCATGCATCCATGAGCACCAACAACCTGCCATTTCATGTTAACTCCAAACTGCATTACTGCACTTATCATGAAGTCCACCAACATATGACCAAAGTATTCAAAACATAAAGAAACACCAAACCATTGTCAACACTCCAAACCAGCTGAAAAATAACTTATTATGACACCATGATCTTACACATCCCCCTTAGGAGATACCATGCTTCAAGTGAACTATCCATGGTCTGAAGACCAAAGCAACATGCCAAAACTCTAATGCACAAGAAAGACTATACATGACATCAAGCAAACAAACTCTAAACCAACATCTCAGCCAAAGACTACCAAGGTCCTTCATGGCTCCAAGATGCTACACATCTTCAAATAGTGACCATGCAGGTGCAAAAGAAATATTCTGTAGGAACAGGATCTAAGAGTCCCACCAGAAGTATCTGCAACACCAAAGAAGATCATTCACCAGCAAGTGATGAATCCATAGTCACTGCTAAAGCTCCCACTGAACCGTGACACCGAGCTTTCCAAGCATCATGACCAACCACACCATGACTATCAAAAGCTTACACTAGTCAATATAATAAGATTTCCATGACATTGTGATTCACATGCTTCAAGTCCCCATCACTGACTATTCAGGTACTCAAATGTTGTCCATCCTCTCATCTCAAAACAACCATGCCAATGCACAAGTGACCACAGACAAGGTCAGCTAACAAATATGCACCACCACAGAAGCAACCTCATGGATAATGATAGTCCACTTCCAAGTTGACTCATGACAAACATGTAGGGAAAGACAACCCACAAAAATGCACAACTCATAGATCTAGTTCAATGAAAACCTCGCAAATATATCATCACACTGGAAACTACAAAACTGAGATAATCAAAGGGAACAACCCACATAGACAACTTGACTCAAACACCAAATCAACAACAGATCTAATTTTCCAATCATTTTCACAACTCAAACACCATAGTCTAGGAAACCAATAGGTAACACCACAAGAATGCTGAATGAAAACACATACCAACACTCTCATGAAGAGAAGACATCACACCTCCTCAAACCATGTCGAACTGCAACTATCTCATCCAGTCACACCCTAGAAACTAGGGTCTAGAAAATAGCTGAACAACAACTCCACACACCACAAGTTTTTCTTGACCGTGTAAAATCTGCAAAACCACAGTGTTTATAAAAAACCAACGCATCTCCATATTCACTACTCATCTGGATGACCCAAGAGTCTGTACATAACCAACATGGTTAACCAAAACAATGAAAGACATGAATATGTATGATAGACTTCTTAGGAAAATCTACAAAAACCTTCAGAGCCAAAGGCATGAAACTAAAACATGTGAGTGCAAGATATAGGTAAGCAAGAATAGGAGGTCCATTCCAGACTAGTTCCAAAAACCACAACCATGCACAAGCATATGAGAGAGCCAGGATATATAGAAGTTACAGACCACCTAGATCAACTTCATAGCCTTCATGCAACCAGAGCAATAGAGAAACCACCTTCAGTGCTAAGTCAGAACACCTAACACAAGCACAATACTCCATGGCTGAATAGCAGCACAAGGACCTCCATACTGCCAGGGAGCCTCTCACACATACACCCAGTATGAAACCACACTTTGCTGTAACACAACCACAAGAAAATCTCATTCCCTTTGCAATAGGAACAATTTTTGTGAGCTAGGAGCCTCATACCATATTGCAACAATATGATCAACTCTAGCCATCTCCAGCGTGTTTCAAACCTATGTGTTGAATCAAAGAAGCAGGAACTTCCACTCATCAAAGGATCAATTAGCTACAGATTCCTCCAGATTTCCTCAAGCTTGTCAGGCTAAGAAATCTTCATAGGAGAAATACCCAGAACTTCAGTAACCAAGAGAAGGATTTGACACCACTTGTTGGTATCATCAAGCCTTGACCTCCCTTAACCAACTCTGTTACCACTTGTTGGGGATACGAGATTGGTTTGTCATCATAGAAAACATCTAAGACAACAGTGCCTTAGTGATTTTCATTTCTTGAAATCACATGAAAGACACAAACTATGCCATAAAGCGGAAGTAGGCATAGTGGATCCCCCGTTGATCCTTTGAGAAAAGTAAATGCTTAACAATATAGAAGATTCAACACAAGAATAGATTCAAGAACATGAATCAAACAACATGAAAGAAAAACATATGGACACATAGATTTATGTGGGGAAAACCTTTTCAGGTAAACAACCCCACCCTCCAAAACACTCAACTCACTTGTATTATTTAGTAACAAAAAAATAGTTACAATACAAACACAGAGCTATGCTCTTTAGTAGATTACATCTTGTCCATCTGGAGAGGGAAAGCAACACAAAATACAAAACCTTCACACAGTTAATATGTCTCAAAAGACATACCATGTAGATTCCCTTCAACTCCTCAGTTGAGTGTCACAGCTAGCCTCATGGCCAGCCCAGCCATATGGCCTCCACAGGTTCACATCTTCACAGAACTAAGAGACAAAGTGTTCATAGTCTGGACCACTCAAACACTCTTTGCCTCTCACTCAAATCGCTCATACTTTCTATCGTGCACGCGAGATTACTTAATCTCTTACCATGTGCAAACTTGTTTAGCCTGTCCAAACAATCAACTATCATCAGGATATTCACTAACAGATCTTCTTACATCGGGCCACCCAGGCATTCAATTCCTTGCCTCAATTGGGTCCTGTCTTCAACTAAAAACTGGACCTGTAATAACTGTCATACACTATTTTTGCTTCTTGCCAATCAACATCCTGACGTTGAGCCACATGTCGCCTTTCTATTCATTCATTGCATTGACCTCTGGTCAAACTTGATTAGGTCTAGTCGGTCAAGCTCTGAGCTCACCTCTCCCATCCATCGTGCTACCGCTCCAAGTCCAAACACCCTTCATGGTATGGCGGTGATCCTATGTCAACCCTGGGCCTCCAACCGTGCTACCATCGAGCTTAGTCGACCCGGCCACAGTATTTTTAGTGAGATCACCCAAGCTCACCCGAACTCTACCCGTACTACCGCCGAGCACACTAAGCCACGCCATGGTGAGGTGGTGAGCCCACCCGAGCTCCATCTCTATCCACCTTGTGCTATCGAGACTCAACCACCGGACAAGCACGACAAGGTGGTGATACCGCCAACTCAGACCACTAACGATCAACCATGCTACCATAGGGGCCGACACGCCACCCCTTGGTGGGGCGGTGATTGCTAGGCAGACCACCAATGGTCTTACCATGGCCACCATGATGAGACATCTCATTGCCTATGGTAAGGCGATAACCGCCAACGCTAACCACCAACCATCCATTAGCGCCACTGTGGCTTCCTCGAACATCGTCTATGGTAAAGCGGTAACCATCACCAGACCACTGTCCTTCAACCCCCAGCTACTACCGCACTACCATACCACCAATGAGAAACTCCTATGGTAAGGTGGTAAGGCCTTGCTCCGCCAACACGTTGCCAACCGCACTACCTCACCACCTCCAAGCAACCCATGTGGTATGGCGGTAACCTCCACGCCAACTGTCGCCACATACTGCACCACCACCAGTCTAGAAGAAGACCATCGAGATAAGGTGGTAACACTGCCCAACCGCCAGACCAAGCAAGGTGGCTCACGGTAAAGTGGTAAACTGCACAGCCATGCCACCAAGGAAAGCTTGCAGCAATATGGTGGTAAAGGCCAAAAAAAGGGCTCCAAGGAAAAATGGAATTCCAAGCCAGGAAGATGAGGCATAAATATCCAACAATTTCTAGAGGGACGATGATAAGATAAGAGATCAAGGCAATCAAAAGATGATTATGGTTAAATCAAATATAATTAGGGAAAAATTGACATGTCTGATTGATGAATGGTAATGGCATGGTTAAAATGAAAATAGACCAAAGTAACCACAAGGAAAGTCTAAAATCTCAAAAAGACAATGATCATAATGATGGGAGATAAAAGTCAAACCTTAACAAGAATGTTGAGATTAGGGCCAACTATGAATAAGAGTATGGCCAGATACTATATTCAAGAATACTAAGGATAACTAAGGTCTAATGATGGTTGGTTGATTTGATTGTTTGAAATACAAGGGTGGGTGTTTCTGATGTTGGATGAAAATACTTAATCTAGGGATACAACTAAGATTTGGAGTGCAAAGGTGGTTGTGAAAAGCTAAACTAAAGAAGTTTGATAGATATTAGGTCACTTAAGTTTAGAAATTGGATTCAAAGGATACACCCTAAATTGTTTCAATGTAGACTATAGTTGGTTCCATAAGAAATAAGTGTTTAGAGCAATTATTTTTTGGGGGTTTTAATGATAGAATACAATCATAAGAAACTCATAAGAAAAAATGGTTGTTTTGAATCTTGACTAAAAAGAGGTGAGGATTAAGGCCAAAAGGCTAATGGCTTCACTAGTTTAAAATAAATAAATATATTTGAAAGACAATCAAAACCTAGTTATTCAAGTGGCTGTGTTAACTTAGTGTAGGCCCACTACACCAAAGTGCCAATACTCCTTGAGATTGGATAGAAACACCTTTCTCATGAAAGAGGATAGCTAGAAATCTAGTGGCACATGTTCAATACGACAATAAGCTCACCTTATTTCTCTCTCTAGGAGGCTTATAAAAACAAACCCAAGAATTTCTATCTCTACTTAGGGGTGTACATTGTAAGTAGCTTTAGGAATGATAGTTGTAGTGTCAAAAAAATTAATCCTTTTTTACACTTTATTTGAAGTAATTAACACATAATTATCATAATTATGCTCTGGGGTGCTGTTGTAAGGTGTTGTACAAATCACACCTCTCTAGGGTCCTTATTTAATTAAAATACATTTAAATTTCACATTTTACAAGAAAGTTGTTAAGTTTTGTAGGAAATTTTCACACTCTCATAAGGTCTATTCACCTAATTAAGCATAATGGACTCCTCTTGTACTTAAATAAGGCCTTATTTATGGTGTTGTAAAGTGTTTAAACACACTTTGACATCTATCTAGGGTGGTATTAATTAATGGTGGTTAATTCAAATTAATTGCCCCTTTAATTCAAATTCAATTGCACCTCTTGAAGATCTATCCCAACACCCAACAATTAAATGACATAACCTTGAATGTGGAAAATTTTAGGTCTCCAAAAGTGTGCTAGGACCCATTCGCCACTAAGGGTGAATGAGTCCTCCCTTAATAGGACTCCACTTTCTAGGTATATTGTAATTGGGTTTTTGATCCTCTTTTCACCACTCAGAGCTTGGTATTGGAAAGTGAGCTAGGATCCATTCACCCAAGGTGGCGAATGGGTCCTCCCTTAACAAGGACCCTCTTTTGAATTTCATCTTGGTGGGATTTTAATTAATTTTATTTCCAGATTTGAGGTCGGCCTAAATTCTTTCAATTTTGGGGTTAAATCTCTAATTTATTATAAATACAATGTTATTTTGACATAATATCATCTAGCAATCCTAAAATTATCTAAGGGAGAAAACTAGAGAAAGATTACAAGCAAGAAATACAAAGAAATTAAGCAAAAGTGAAGTTTGGAGCAACATTTCAAGATCTTCAATCTCATTTTGTATACAAGCTCACACATTTTTGAAGGTTGATGATAGATTCCTATAGAGAATCATGAAGGATTCTAGGTGTTGGGAGATGCAAAAGTCATAAAACCGAGCCTAAGGACTTGTTTTTGAAGTGATTCCATCTTCTATAATCATCCTATTTGTAGCCTACAAGAGGTAATTTCAAATTTGTGATTCATTGGAGTGATTACACATCTTGTTTAGTGAGTCATTTACACATTGCATTCAAGGGTTTTATCCTAACACAATGGGCTAAAATTTCCTTTACATTCTCTTGGATCTTAGTCTTAGACACACTTAAGAATGTGATTACACACACTATTACATGTTTAAGATTTTCATTCATCATAAGATGTTTAATTACCAACAATGGGTTTGACTAAGGAAAATCCCCATCCACCAACAAGACCCCAATTTTTCTTTTGCAGGTTTTGGGTAGATCCAGATTCAAAAATAGGAAATTCAAAGTGCAAGGGAGAAGAGAAGATCTAGAAGTTGCAAGCTAGCTTTAGAGATTTCTAGAAAACCCTAGTAGGACCCATTTTCCTTTAAGGGTGAATGAGTCCTTGTTGAGGGATGACATGCATCAGATTCTAGACATTTCAAGCATTTGTTTCTAGTTCAAAGCTCCCCAAAAAGGCCTACCAGGACCCATTCACCTTTGGTGGTGAATGAGTCCCTATTAGAAACATAGAAAATTTAGATTTCACCAGGTACAGAACTTCCTTACTTTCTTGTTCCTTCATAAAAATTGTAGTTTCCATCTATGTCGTGTTTAATTTATGCATTTGTGTGTTAGACCTAGGATTAGGGTTTGTTCATTAGTCCAATTCTTTCTCCCTCAAATTGAGATCTATCTCACTACCCCATCCTTGAATAAAGGAAAGAGTGCAAGATCCCTAAATCTTGATTCAATTCACCTCTTGGGTTGATAGTTGTTTCAAGATTCTAGGATCTCATCTTTTGAATGAAACATCCATTATGGAGAATAGGTGGATTGGGAACATTCTTCTCCTCCCTTTTTCTCCACATTTCATATTGGTGAACCCGGCCCATTTTTAAGGATCTTAGTTTATGATTTGGAGTGAAATTAAATCATAAACCCCTAGCTTACATTAGGTTTGCATTACATTCTAGGGTTTCTTTGTTTCGTATTAGTGAACATTGCATATATGATTAAATTTCACATTTTCATTATTTATATTCATTAAAAGTCTAAAACCATGTTTAAATTACATTTAGTTTTCAATCTTGTCTACATTGAGATAATCATCCAAGCATGTAGATTCAAATTGCATCATAGATTTGGCAATTTTAGTCATCATTCAGTTATATAAAAAAATTCATCTAGAAACTTTATACCTAGAAAATCTGTTACAACATTCACTTTTATGGATCAGAGAAAGATTATACATAGAGCCAACTTAAAAAAAATGAAACCAAACTCAGAAAACCCTAAAACTAGGATCCATTCACCTTTGGTGGCGAATGAGTCCCTAGACACCTTGATCAACAATGATTCTAGGCATGTTGTGGTGTTTCAGGTGCCTTTATGATATTTGTAAGTACCTATGCTAGGACCCATTCACCTTTGAGGGAGAATGAGTCCCTATATAACTTTTGATAGTAAAATTTCTGGGTTTTTTTTGGTTACTGATAAAAATTTCTGCCTCTTTTCTCAAATCTAAAAAGTTGTAGTCTAAAATAGATTGTTCTTGCATGCAATTTATTGTTTATTTAGGTAGGTTTAGCAACATTGGGAAAAACAATTTCTTACATTTTTAGTTATAGATAGCATTAGAATTTTGCATTTTCAATATTTTTGCATCAGTAGACATGTTCACTTACATTTGGCATTCATTATAAAAAAAATCAAAACAACAAAAACATCAAATGAGACTTGTAGAGGAAGTAACATGATGACAGGTTTTATTTTAAAGATTGACCCACCCTGCAATCCTTTTAGTAGTGATGAATTTGACATGTTAGATGAATTCCTTGAGGACTTCATCTCACAAGGTTCATCAACTAAGTCTTTTCATGATAAACTAGACTATAAATACGTTAATACAATCACACCACAACTCATAATTTATCCTCCTTCACAAAAACCACAAGTTCAAAACAAGCCTATGCTCATCCTTCAACACCAAAAGATAAGGCTTCATCCAATGAAGGTAATGCTTCACAACAAAATAATTATAACACCGTTGTGTATACCTACAATACAGGAAACAATAAGAAACAACAACAACCTTTTATTTCATTACCATTGTCTAATCCTATTTTTCCTAGTGCCCCTTGTTTGCCAACAAATAATGGAAAGGAAAATAACCTTGTTGAACACCTTAAGAACACTCTTGCTAAGATTTATGTATGGGAGTTACTTTAAGTATCCCATAGTTATCATGGCATACTTCAAGAGGCCTTGCAACAAGTCATGGTTCTTTCTCACCATAACTCAAATGATGTAGTATCCCTAATCAATAGATGAATGAAATGAATCTAGACATAGTCTTTCATCAGAATGAGTTACCTCCCTTGGAAATTCAGAAGAAGTATGAAGCTTTCAACATAATAGAAAAAATTGGTCAAGTTGTGATAAAATGAACTCTTGTTGATAATGGTTTGTCCCTAAATGTGTGTAGTATGAGCCTCATTGAAAAAATATAGGATGAGTAAAAGTGATATTAAACCCGATTCATTATCTATTCAAGGATTTAACATCATAGGAAAACAAATGCTCGGTGTTACCACGTTACCTATCAGATTTGGGGAAGTAACATTACAAACTCTGCGGTCCATGTTATTCTTGATGATCTTTCTTATAATATCCTTTTAGGGAGACTATGGATTCATGAGATGAATGTTGTGCCTTCCACTCTACATTGGATCATGAAGTATGTCTATAATATTAAGATTTATAGAATAAAAGCTTACCCTAAGCCTGAAAGTTGTTTACTGGCTGAAAGAGATGGACGAAATCCTTTGGAAGCATTAGAATCCTATACACCACAAACTATATCAAAAGATGAAAAGAAAAAGAAACAGACATTGATGAGCTTACTAATTTATTGGAAGATGATTGGGGATGTTTGAATTTCACACTAACATTCATCAGAGAATACAAGATAACAACAAAAGATAATGAAAATAAAAAGCAACCAATGGTAATATCAATGTAAAATCATCTCACAACCATCTACTTCATCTACTTTAGATGAAGACATAAGATACACAACAAATTTTGATGAGATAGATTATCAATAACTACCAAACCCGAAAGAAATGAAAAGAATTTATGGGAGAGGTTATGAGCTTGTAAAAGACCTTGGGTATAATGGAGAAGGATGTGGTAAGAGAGAGAAAGGAATCAGTATCCCTATTGAGCCTAACACAAAAGAAATAAAAACTGGTTTGATATATTTTCTTTCTAAGATAACAAAAGAAACAAAGCACCCTTCACTCAACATCAACACTATTATATGTAACTCTAGCAAAACAACTCTCACCTTGAAGCATATTGAATTGATCGATATGAATTTTCATGTATCTTTCAAATATTTTGAGGATTATGAAGCTTTAAAAGAAATACTAGGAGTCTATGATAAACCATTCACTCCCACAAGGAAATGGGTCACATGTGCATTGGTTAGCACTTAAGAAGTTGATGAAGATAATGGAAACAATGAAGAAATCAAAGACAAGGAGGAATATGATCCCAAGAAATCAAAACCAAAATCACTTCCTTTAGTAGATACAATTAACATACCAATGGATATTAACAATGAGGAGAAAATAATTCAAGTAGGGAAGTGTCTTGATGAAGATGAACAAGAAGATCATGCCACCTTACTTCATGACTTTCCTGAACTCTTTTCTTGGATTTACTCAGATATTCTAGGAATTGATGCTAAGATTGTAACACATAACATAATCCTCATAGAAGATGCTAAACCAGTGCAAATAAAATACCAAAAATGAATCCTAAAATAGCCCTATTGGTCAAAGCTGAAATTGAAAAACTTCTTGACGTTGAATTCATCCAACCTATTGATTATTCTTTGTGGATCTCAAATATTGTCATACTCATGAAACCTAACAACTGTATTAGGATGTGTATGGATTTTAGAGACTTGAATGAAGAATCCTTAAAAGATGACTCCCCTTCCTAATATTGATATGATAGTGGATCTACTGTGAGACATGCTTTGTTTTCATTCATGGATGGATTTTTCAGATATAATCAAATCTTTATCAACCCTTAGGACAAATACAAGAGAACATTCACCACAATTTGGGGAAATTTTTGCTGGGTAGTCATGCCCTTTGGATTGAAAAATGTGGGTGCAATGTATATAAATGAGCAATGAAATTGATATTTCATGACTACATACATAAGATTTTGGAATATTATGTCGATGAAATTCTAGCCAAATCCTTAGCTCGACAAGACCATGCAAATATTCTTTGTAAAATCTTTGACAGAATACAAAAGTATAATATGAGATTGAACCTAAATAAGTGTTTCTTTGGTGTAGATAGTGGAATTTTTTTAGGTTTTAGTGTATCTCATAGAGGAATTGAGGTGAACAAAGAGAAAATTGATGCTATAGTTAGCATTCCACCTCGTAGAAATATATCTCAATTGCGTAAATTACAAGGGAAAATTCAAGCTATACATCTTTTCATAGCTTCCTTGGCCAATCAAATATTAACATTCACACAACTACTTAAGAAATATGTTCAATTTTATTGGAATGAGGATTGTAAACAAGCATTTGAGAGTTCGAAAGGTTATCTTATCATTGCACCTATCTTACAACTCGCTATGCAACATAATCCATTTATCCTCTATAGAGCAACATCATCCCATGCTCTAGCAACATTGTTGACTCAACAAGATAATATGGTAAGGAACATCATGTTTATTACATTAGTTGAAATTTGATTGAATATGAAACATGATACACAACCATAGAAAAAAAAATGTTTTGGTATTGTGTTTTCTACTAGTAAAACTAGACATTATTTATTGAACGCTAAAATCCATGTTATGACAAAGTTTGATCCTTTAAAGCATCTCTTTACCAAAACATATTTGTTAGGATGCTTAGCTAAGTGGGTTATGTTGTTGAATAAGTTTGACCTTATGGTTTTTTCACAAAAAGCAATTAAAAGACAAGCCTTAACCTACCAATTAGTGGATGCTCCTTCTCCTCTAGCATTTCCCAACATAGAATCATTCCTAGATGAAAATGTGTTGACTATACAAAAAGAGAAAGAAACATGGGAAGTATATTTCAAGAGTTGTAAGGGTAGAATGGGCTTAGGGGTAGGAGTTATGTTAATTCCTCCTTTAGGAAAGCCTATTCCCTTATCTTTCCGTCTAAATTTCTTATCTTCTAATAAAACTACAAAATACGAAGCCCTAATAACTGGCATACATTCTGCGTTAGCATTAAAAGTCAAACACATTTCTATATTTGGAGATTCTCTCTTAATCATTAAACAAATAAATTGTGTGTATCAAGTGAAGCATGATAAACTTGTCCGATATAGAAATATTACAATGACATTATTAAACAAGTTTGAATCTTACATGATAGACAACATCACAAAAGGATAATAGGCATATAGATGCAATGGCAAGAGCTACTTCTCTTGTATCTCCCAATGATCCTCTCGTTGACTTCACATTTAAAGTCCAAATGATACCAAAACCCTTGATAGATGACAAAAATAAAGAAGTGTTATCAACTGATGTTGATGGTTCTAGTGAATGGTTTACACCTATATTCAAATACTTGAAAGATGGTACCTTTCCTAAACTTAAAAAATAAGAAAATTCAAGCCAGTATATGAAAGCTCACATTGAAGTATATAATATTAGCTAAAATTCTCTATAGAAGTGAACCATAGGGAAAATATGGGGGATGAAAGGGGGTACCTTTTCCTCCTATTCTCCATATGCCATTCAAATATGTCCTAAGAACCCTAATAGGATTGACTATCAACCTCTCAAGGTGAGTCAATGCACAATTAGGAGGACTTAGGAGGGGGTATTATTTCAGATTTAAGGCGTTCACCACCAACCAAATGCTTGAAAAAGACAATGTTTGAAAACACATTGTGATATGAAAAACACTTAAAATGAGCTAAATGAAGCTTACAAATACTGAAAATGAACAACTCCAAGTTAGGGTATGTGTACCTAGGAAACCTGGAGATGCCAATAGGATTCTCAAAATTAAAATAGTCTTCCAAAATATGACTTGGAGGACTAAGACGCCTTTATTACCATCTTAGTCCCACTACTATTTTTCAGGGAAAACATAAAATCTTCGGATAACGAAACAAAATCCTAAAGAATCTCTTAAAGATTCCATTTAGAGGACTAAGATGCATATACTCCCATCTTAGTATTGATATAAATTTTTGAAAAGTGTGAATGTGGTCCTGAGCTCCTAGATCTGTAATTGCTTCCTCTAGGATATCAGGTTTTGAAATAGCCAGATTTGACTTGTAGGTGAGTTTCTGTGAAGATGACAACTTTGCAATGCAACTTTGCAACTTTAACAACTTTGAACTCCAAGTGATCTTCAAGTCTTCAACCTAGATTTGCAAATACAAATGGGCAATATGGAAAAACTTATTGATTGTTAGTGAATGGGGGTTTGCCTTGGTCAAACCCCTTGTTAGTAATTAAACCTTGAAATAAAATAGAAAGGATGAAAGAAATGGTGAATGAAAAAAATGCAATTCTACAACTCACCAAACCCTTGTAAAGGCTACAAAATTGTGTGCAATGGTTACAATGGACATGGATCTTGAAATAATTGATAGATCTTGAATTTCTTGCTTACTTAGATCAAAACCCTACATCACAAATGTTAGCACAACACCACACATGATGTAAGAACAATCTTTGATGTATTATGATTAAAACTTGATAATGGCTCTAATTGCTTGATGAATTGCTCTTGAATTCTCTTGTGAACTTAATTTGACTATTATTAATGCTCTCACAAAAGACTTGGATTACATAAGATGAAAATGAATGAATGAACCTTGTATTTATACTTGTTCATGCTTAATATCCTGAAATAATATCACACCAAGTGTACATATGAATTCAATAAATGAAGAAGGTTAAATCCTGCCAAGATTTGAAATTAAATCTCAAAAATGACTCAAGGAGGACTAAGACGCCCTAGGTGGCATCTAAGTCCCAAATGATGAAACTTTAGGCACATACACCAGAAAGGGGCCCAAATAGATCCCTCAAAATTAGGGCCCCAGGAGCTCGCGGGGACAAAGACGCCCTTAGTGTCATTTCAGTCCCAACTAAAAATTAGGGACATGCTAATTAGAGTCATTAGAAGATCATAAATGCATTGGAGAATGTCAGGATTAACTAGAAAAATATGTCATTCATAGGTCTTGTGGACATAAAATAGGACCAATTAAGCCATAAAGAAGGATAAATAAAGCAAGGTGGGCCCAAAAAAGTGTGAAAATGCAAGGGTATGCATTTTAATAAACTACATTTAGCTCCCACTTTAGTGAGAGGATGAACTTGCTTCAAACTCACACTAAAGTAGCCAACCACACAATCAAGAGGGGTCCAAATGGACAAATTTTAGTAAGATGGGATAACAACAATCAAGAGGGTGGCCAAGCCCCCAAGATTATGATCTTATGGAAAACCAACATAGGCACAAAGGAACACACTTGTAGATGATATATGAAGCCAAAACTAGATCACAAACATACACCATCAAAGACAAGAAAAATTCAAAAGGAAAAGAACTACAATAGATCAAGCTTCGACTGTCTGTCCAACACGGTGGACAGGGTCTAGGATTGAAGAGGGTTTAGAAGTGGAACTTGTTGTCCAATAGGAAAATAAAACTCTAGCTCATGAGGGCTAGTGGGAACTAGTTGTCCACTAGGTGAGCCCCAAGAGGGACCATATCAAAGCCATACCTCCATGACTTTAATAAGGTACAAAAATAAAAATGCACGCTGACATGGGCTAGTGAAGCTATATGTTCACTACGTGAACCCCAAGAGGTCCATATCAAAGCCATACCTCCATGAATTTAATAAGAATGAAAGGAAAAATGTATGCAATGAGAAGGAGAGAGGATGTTCAAAGGGATTTTTCTTAGTTCATGCGAGGTCTTACTCTTAGTGGACATCATTCCTAACATGTCCAAGAGAGGACCATTCAAAGGATAAAAGATTCACCACTTAGGGGATGTAGTGCATCACACCACCACTAAGGGGAATAGAATATGCTGAGATAGGTCACACTTTTGAAGGAAATTACTCCCAATGTTATGACAAAGAAGAAAATGCATCGTATGAAGAAACAAAATCACATCAAGGAACATGGAAAATAAAATGCAATTGAAATCATGCTAAAATAATGCCAATGTATGCCCCCACTTTAAAGAAATTGCTAACACTGTAGTATGAGAAATTACTTTAAAGTAGACAAACATAGAAAATAAAATAGAAAAGAGGGTTTCCCCCCAGAAACACATAAGGGATCTATGGATTTGGGGTCAGTATTTTCCTTTGCTGCAATAATATTAAAGAGCTTGGAACTTTCATCATTTCCCAGATACACACAAAACTAGAAGAATGACACAAAGAGAGCGAAAACAAAGAAAAATCCTTTTGGATCAACATGGAAGAGACATAAGGTGTCTCGACATATTGCATCATCCCCAAAAGGAATACACAAAAGAAAAGTGAAAAGAAAAGAAAAATATTTTGGGTCAACATGGAAGAGACATAGGGTGTCTCGACGCGTTGCGTCATCCCCAAAAGGAAAACACAAGACAAAAGGAAAAAGGAAAATGAATTGTGAAAAGATTATGACATAGAGAAGAATGAAGGTACAAATAGAAGAATGCAAAAAGAGATAGAAATATGAAATAGAAAATCATAGGGGATCACAATATGCACATGCAAGAAAAATAAAATAAAATAAAAATACTAGTAAGGCATAGGTGAGTCAACCTAAAGTAGGTTATCCACCTCCTAGTCTCAATCTACATAAGTGGAAGGTAGATAACAAACCAAAGGGACAACAACAAATTCTTGACTAGGACAAGGCCACTTGCTTCCTGTCCCCACTGAGTGCAAGACAATAATGGGTCGAGATAGGTGATGAGAAGGGTCGTGTAATGGTGAGAATAGAAATATTCTACAATGGTTACATGACAAAAATGGGTCCCATGTTAAGGGACAATTTCTATAATGTCAAATTGTTGAATGATTCTTATTACGGTTTGACACTCATCTGTAAGGTTCCCAAGAATCCTATGATATGTATAATAATTTATATTATCTTTAGGGAAGTTACTTCAAGTGCGAGGTGGGATTTTAAGCTGACCTATGTATATAAGATGTGTCAATTATCATTTGATTTCTGTTTGGGTGTGTGTGAGCATGTAAGGTGCTTTGTTGTTGTTACGTTCACCAAATTTTGTAGTTGAATGAGGAGGAGGAGGACCTAAAGAGATATTATCATCCTTATCATTATTATGAGTGATTGGTTATTCTTTAGGAAGAAAGACATTCATATAAGGAGGTGTATCATCACTATGAAGCTCTAGGCATTCTCTAGGTATTTTTGTGTTGTGAGGGGGATCTTGATATCCTAACCCTTTTGTGTTTTCAATAGTTGGAATTTTCTCTAAGAGTTGATGAATTTCATGTTCACTTGTTGTGTTGCATCCTTGTTTACTAGCTATTTTGAATCCTTTTCCATATGTAACTTCTTCAAGGTTGATGAGAGTGTTTTTTACTTTTTTATCATAAAATGGTTGAGTGTTTTCTTGTCTAGAGGAACTAGATTCACCTATTGTAGGGACCTTAGGTTCAATGCTTGTTTTAGTTTCAGGATGCAAGTAACCAAACATCTCAAGAGGTGGTATTTTAGGGGGACTTGGTTTTTTCATGGATGGATATAAGGATGCATTAGCTTTGAGGTTATCAATACAATTGTTTAGGAACTTATTCATGTTGTCATCATCTTCTCCAATGATGTCAACATCTTGAGGAGGACATGCATTAGGAGTTCAGTGAGCATGAGTGAGTTCAAGGTCATTAGGATCATTACCAAAGGAAATATTTGAGTCATCTACTAAGGATTTTAGGGACATCCACAAATTTTTGAAGGACATATCCATGATGCATAATTAAGAAAATGCACTTGAAAATAAAATAAATTGGAATAACAACTATTCTGGAAATTAAAACAACAAACTGGAAGCAACCCATAGAAACACAAAAATTAAATTTCAAACCTTGAAAATTGGAGTGTCAAAGTCAACAGGGACTAAGATGCCAGTAAGGGAATTTTAGTCATCCTTATGAGATCTTACAATTCAAGAAGCTGAAACAAGAAGCAAACAACAGGGAGATGATTCTGAGTAGAAAAACCTAAGAGGGACTAATACGCTAGAAAGGGTGTTTTAGTCCTAGCAAAGATTTTTCTAAGAAAAACAATTTTTTTTGGCTTGAAAACAACTTTCTTAGGTTGCCTACCTAGGGACCTGATGTTTGGAAATAGAAAATGATGCAAATGGATGCAAAGAAAATCAATGACTAACAAGCAATTGAATACGAGATTTAAAATACACTTTTTTCAATTTTCAATGCAATAATAATGTTTCTAAATGCAATTAAGAGAATGAAAAATGAAATTTACAATTTTTAAATGATATTTGATGATGTAAGAAATGGAAACAACAACCTATATGCACTTTCACTAATGCAAAGATAGGAAACCCTAAATGCAATTTCAGTAATGCAAGATGCAAGAAACCCTAGATGCATAATGCAATAAATGCAATCTAGATCTAGGACTCTAAAGGAGTCCAAATTAGAAAAGGAAGAATGCTCAAACAAAGTTGGGTTCACCAAAATGAACCATAGGGAAAATATGGGGATGAAAGGGGGTACCTTTTCCTCCTATTCTCCATATGTCATTCAAATACGTCCTAAGAACCCTAAAATGATTGACTATCAACCTCTCAAGGTGAGTCAATACACAATTAGGAGGACTTAGGAGGGGGTGTTCTTTCATATTTAAGGGGTTCACCACCAAGAAAATGCTTGGAAAAGACAATGTTTAAAAACACGTTGTGATATGAAAAAACACTTAAAATGAGCTAAATGAAGCTTACAATAATTAAAAATGAACAACTCCAAGTTAAGGTATGTGTACCTGGGAAACCTAGAGATTCCAATAGGATTCTTGAAATGCAAATAGAATGCAAAAATATAGGTTGGAGGACTAAGACACCTTTACTACCATCTTAGTCCCAGTGCTATTTTTTGAGGCAAACATAGAATCTTCGGATAACAGAATAGAATCTCGAAGAATCTCTGAAAGATTCCTTTACTCCCATCTTAGTCCTGATATAAATTTTTGAAAAGCGTGAATATGGTCCTGAGCTCCCAGATCTACAATTGCTTCCTCTCGGTTCTCAGATTCTGAAACAGCTAAATCTGATATGTAGGTGAGTTTTAACGTGAAGATGAAAAATTTGCAATGCAAATTTGCAACTTTGACAACTTTGCACTCCAAGTGATCTTCAAGTCTTCAACCTAGATCTACAAATACAAATGGGCAAGATGGAAAAACTTGTTGATTATTAGTGAATGGGGGTTTACCTTTGTCAAACCCCTTGTTGGTAATGGAACCTGGAAATGAAATAGAAAGGATGAAGGAAATGGTGAATGAACAACATGCATTGCTACAACTCACCAAACCCTTTCAAAGGCTGCAAACTTGTGTGCAATGGATGCAATGGACATGAATCTTGAAATGCTTGATAGATCTTGAATTGCTTGCTTGCTTAGATCAAAACCCTACATCACAAATGTTAGCACAACAATACACATGATGCAAGAACAATCTTTGACATGATTCTTGAAACTTGATAATGGCTCCAACTACTTGATGAATTGCTCTTGAATTCTCTTGTGAACTTAATTTGACTATAGTGAATTCTCTCAAAAAAGACTTAGATTGCTTAGGATGAAAATTAATGAATGAACCTTGTATTTATACTTGTCCATGCTTAATATCCCGAAATAATATCACACCAAGCTGACATACGAATTCAATAAATGAAGGAGGTTAAATCCCACCAAGATTTAAAATTAAATCCTAAAAATGACTCAGGGAGGACTAAGATGCCCTAGGTGGCGTCTTAGTCCCAAGTGATGAAACTTGGGGTATAGACACCAAAAAGGGGCCTAAAATAGATGCCTCAAAGTTAGGGTCCCAAGACCTCAGGGGGACAAAGATGCTCTTAGTGGAATTTTAGTCCCAACCAAAAATTAGGGACACACCAATCAAAGTCATTAGATCAGATATGCATTGGAGGATGTTAGGATTAAGTAGAAAAGTATGTCATTCATAGGGCTTGTGGACATAAAATAGGACCAATTAAGGCATAAATAAGGATAAATAAAGCAAGGCAGTCCCAAACAAGTGTGAAAATGCAAGGGTATGAATTTTACTACACTACAAGAAGATCACTTAATGGCCTTTTACTCTGATGCCTTACAAAATCCAAAATCCCCATAGCACTTGAACAAGGGCAAGCAGGTGCTTGTGGGTGTCATTTCAGAGGAAGATCCCTAGTTCAAAAATTAATTCACATAGGCTATTATTGGAGACATAACGAACAATATTGTTTTGAGTATGTGAGGAAGTGTCATAACTATCAAGAACATAACAATTTTATCCATTCCATTGCCTCTGAACTTCACGCTCACATTCCTATTTGGCCATTTTCAGTTTGGGGCTTGGACCTTATTGGGAAAATATCACTACCTTCTTCCGCTAGACACACCTTTATCATTAATGAAACCAACTAATTCATGAAGTGGGTAGAAGCTATCCCTTTTTGTTCCACAACTACTGATGCAATATGCCATTTCATATTAGAACATATCATTGCTCACTTTAGTCTCCCTTCTGCATTGGTCTTAGATAACAAAACTACATTCAAGAACAATGACATGAAGAAATTCTTAGAAACATTCAATATTCAACATCATTTTTCAACACCATACTATCTATAATTAAATAGACAAGAAGAAGCAACAAATAAGACTATTGAGCAAATTCTACAAAAGACAGTAAGAAAACACAACAAAGATTGACATATACAACTAACCTACATGCTATGGTCTTATTGTATAAGCCTTAGAACATCCACTAGAAATACTTAGTATAACTTGGTCTATGGTGCTAAAGAAATAATGCCCTTAGAGTTAGAAATTCCTTCCTTAAGAATTTCTCTTAAAGGGCTCATCAATGACAATACTTACAAATAACAATGTTTTCATCAGCTTAAAATGATCGATGAACAGTGTATTGATGCTCTCAAACATTTCTAAGCTTACTCTGAAAGAAAGCAATGTGGTTACAATGATAATTTCATCCCCCGTGAATTTAATCCAGACGATTTGGTGTTATACAAAAACCAACAAAATGGCAATGCTCTCCCCAAAAAAAAAGGAAATTTTAGCCCTAATTGGTTAGGCCCTTACATCATTAAAGAGAAGTATGTATTCAGAGCTTACACATTAACTGAAATGGATGGTACATCTCTAAAAATCCCTATAAATTTCACACATCTACGCCAGTATTACATCTAGCAATTCTGGTTTTGAATGGTATGTTCGAGTAATGTTGTTAGGTTAAATAGATAAGTTATATTTTTATCTCACATTACTTTCTTCTTTGATACATAGTAACATGTGTGTATCTTAGATTCTAGGGTAATTAATCAAATAAGTTTTGTTTAGTTACTTTAGTCACCATACTATTCAGAACTTAGTGTGTTATATTAATTTAAATCCTTAGATGAATTTAATATCATTAAATCATAAGTGAATTTAAGTTAATATAGCATATTCCAATCAAAATGTAGTATCTAACTTAAACTATGAATGGTTTAATTAGATCACATAAAGAATTAAATCATGGATATATTTATTAAATATTCTTGCAAAGGATATTTGATAAATCACATTTACATTTAATTAAACACAAACAAAAATACTCATGTATATATATATAATAATCAAGATTTTTGGGTATATATGCATCAACGAGTACAATACTAGTAAGGTCTATGACTCTTGGACCCCTTCGGGGTTGGTGACCTTTGTGGCCATCATGAGACAGTAGTGCGAGATTGCAATATGATTGAATCTCTCTGAAGAATATCTAGCATCCCTAATGCCCTAGCCTCCCTCATGAGAGCCTCAACACACTCTCGATCAATGTGGTCCCTGCCTTCCTATATCCTCATGACCTCCCATAGATCACTCTCCAACTTGTTGTCAGTAGTACTTAGAGAAGCTAAAACCACTATACATTGTGCATAGAGCTCATCGACATGACTAGTGTAACTCTGATAGGATAAAAAAGATCTACATGTGAAGCCACTGAGGGTGGGGGCATATAATCCTCAAGGACATCATCCTTAGGATGTAGTGGATGCACTAGTGTTGTAGCCACTCGTTGATAAAGGTCACACCACTCTTGTGTAGATCCTACAAAATGGAATTCATAAAGAATATCAGTAACCATCATAATCATATATATATATAACAAGTGCATTTAAGATATATACATGGTGAAATAGCATAAATCATCCAAATATCACCTAGATCACTGATCTTCCAATTAGGGTATGCCCATACGACAATGGTCCGTCCCTATGCTGATATATGGGTGGTATTTTATCGCTAGCCTGCCCATAATCATGTGTATGGAACTCTAACCTAACACTAGAACATGGTCTGACCAATCTAATAAGGGGTATCTCTACACTATTAGAAGTCACTAAATCCTCCCTTGTCTCAATAGTGTCCTCACTCATGGGCTGTGCATCATCATCATCCTCAACAGTCTCTTCCTCCTCCTCATCTACATTTGTAAAGATGTTGGGTGTGAAAACATCATCATCGATTGTTGCATCGATGTGATAATCTATGTCCCATCCATGACCTGTAGTAGGTCTAGCAAAGCCCATAGGGATGTAAAGGGAACACGAGTGTTGACCTCCCTATAGTCCACCACTCCTCATAAGCCACAGTGGTACCTGTGTCATTGGCCTTAGAGTTTAGGAGCAGGTCAGGTTCCTCGTCATCTGAATCACTAAAGTATACATAATCCCTCCTAAGACAATGGTCATCCTTGGGACCTATTGTGCTATGTTCTGATCATCGAAATGATTGTCTAGAATGTGGAGCCACTTGGGTATTCCCGAATTGTTTCATCACCCTATCATAATAAAATGGTCTGACCACATAATCATGTCATCCTAGTAGAAATCAATCCATCTATATTTTGTGCAGCTCATGACAATGATCTTCCCACAATGGTATCCATTGATAGGGCCTCCAACAGATATCATCCTTGATGAGGTAAAAATAACCTGATCATGGTAACATAATAAAACCCTTCCTCATATATGAAAAATACTTATTCTCTACCAAAATTAAACTTTAGGCATAATAATTGGTTATCTTTTGAGAAAAAATAGCATAAACTTTATTTCTTGTGATTTATTGAAGTATCTTGCCAATGCAGATTTAATGGGTAGTTTTAAGTGTTTTGTAGGATAATAATCGGTCATCATACAACAACCAAAAGTGTTCAATGAGCACAAGCTCCTTAATAGATTAAAGACATGCACTGAGAACATGCTCCAGAACTTTAGGATGATGGACCGAAATCATAGTTTCTTTTAGTTAAATTTTTGTTATGTTTTTAAGTTTAAGACTTCATGGCTCAACTCGAGCCTCTTTACTATTTATGTAATGGGAATTTAAAGATATAAAGTTTGTTTAAAATCTGTTACAAACTTTTTCAATGGTAATCTAAACCATCTGAAATATAGGATTTAGTTAGAAGCTTTTTATAAATATGTAATCTCTAGAAGTAAAAGACATGCATAATAGTATGGTTATGCTATCGACATGCTTTCTGAATATATATGAATAAAGAAACTATTGCATATCAATCTTTGAGTTGTTGAAATTATGGATGAACATTACTTTTTGTATACACCTAAAAATGGTCACATTATAATAAGTCTGGTAATTAATTAAGTACAAGTTATTTAATTAATCTCTAATTCAATCTACATATAAATGAATTTAAATAATTTATTTATATTGTTCATTTTCTAATTCTTCTATTCTAATTAAATAAATAAGTTTATTTAATTATTATCACTTTTCCATTTCTTCTTAATTAATTAAATAAGTTTCACAATTTATTTAATTTAATTATCACATTGCTTTATTTTGAATAAAGTAGATATTCTTCTTTTTCCAAATCATAAAATCACCTTTAAATCTTCTAAAAAGCCATCTCACTTATAATTAAATATTTTAAATATTTAATAAGAAACTTCTTATCCATTTTTCACACATAATTAAATATTTTTAGTATTTAATTGTGGAAGCTTCTAGATTCACATGTCACATGAAATTAAATAATTTTATTATTTAATTGATGAATTAGCTTCAACCACCAAAAACTAACTCAATAACTAAACTTGACAAATGACAAGTTTCCTCTATTTTCGAGTGAAATGTTTTTGTGGCAAGGAAACATATTCCTTCTTTTTCTCTAGCTTCCATCTTTCTCTCCAACTTCTCCATCTCTCACCGTTCATCTTACCAGGATGAATCTCAATCATTGATCTTTGCCAGCTAATATTTTTCCTTCAAAAATCTATAAATAAGACCTCTTGGCTCTTTGAAAATCCTAGAACTATTTTGCATAGTGTGAGCATTATAGTTGAATAATCAAGCATTTAGCATCTTAATATTCTAGCATTTAAAAATCATACATAACATCTTAGCATAAATAATCATGGTAGAATAGCTTGCATAATCTGTTCTTAGTTTGATTATCTCACTTCATTTAGCATAAAAATGCATTTTGCATATCTCATTCTCTAGGTTGTCATTCTTTTGAGCTTCTGCTTACACAATCTAAGAGCAAGAAGCTTAAAATGAATCCTTGGAGATAGAGTACAATGGGATGATTTTGAAGATTTTGCTAGGTTTTGAAGTTTGTTTAGATTTCAATTAGATTCTTTGATACAATGTTTCATTGGTTTGTTGTTTAACTTATTTGTTGTTTCCACATATTTACACACATTTTTGGCACCCACCATGGGGTCTTGCCCCGTTTTTAATATTTTATTGCTGGTTTTCTAGTAGGTCACGATTGGAGATGTGGATTAGCACATACAACACTTGTTCTAGTGCATTTGAAGACTATTCCAATGAATATGATTGATTCTCCAATGCATTTGAAGACTGTTCTAGTGCATTTGAAGATTGTTCCAACATATTTGATAGATTCTCCAACGCATTTCATATATTCCCCAACGCATTTGATAGATTCCCCAACGCATTTGATAGATTCCCCAATGCATTTGAATGATTCTACAGTGCATATGACCTTTATTATAGCACATTTGACTGATTCTATAGTGCATATGACCTCTTTTCTAGCAAATTTGACTGATTCTATATTGCATATGACCTCTATTCTAGTGCATTTATAATTTATCTAGTTTACTGTCTGGATCTGATGCGACTGCGACCAGTGGTTTTATTGCTATTTTTGGATTAAAATGAACCAATCCTAGGGTAGCCATCTAAATTAAAATACACCAATCCTAGGGTAGTCATCATACATTTCTATCTTGGTTAAAATGAACATCATGTCTTTTGTGAAGCAATATCTTCACATAGAATAGCAAATCGTTATTTGGGCTTTAAAATTGAACATTGTTTGCTATGATTGGATGGTGATAAGTCTATTCTCTCCCCTTAATTGGGTGATCAAAATTCCAAACTAATCTTTTAATTTCATGTAATTTATGCTTTGTTAAAACCTTTAGCAGGCCTGCTCTTGTGGGAAAAAGTACTCACCCAAAAGGAACAACCTAAGTGGGAATGCCTAAAGCCAAGGATTCCAACCCACTATAATCAAAAGTGAGTTGTTGATGAAAATCCACTTGATGGTAGTGTGCAAGATAACCATCCCAAAGACTTTTTATAAAGGTTGGGAGGTCTCCTAAGGGAGTTTATCATTTGCCGCACCGAATGGAAACCCTTATTACGAACCTTAGTGTAGAAGCTAACCGAGTCAATAGCCAAATATTATAATACTCACAGTGTAAGGGGAGGGAAGAATATGCCCCCAAGATACTCACCATATAATTTCCAAGGACCATTTTCTCAAGGGATCGAGAAATATAACTTTGATTACATGCCTAGAAAAGATAAAAATATAGGCACCCTTTAGGGGGGACATAGTTTTGTGAGTCAACACAATTTTAAGATGTGGGATGTGATGATCATAATGACCTTTTTGACCATTAAGAGTGAGTCTACTTGAAGTGGTTTTTTTGTTCAAATACCCATGGAAACTTCAGAGAACATACACTTATTGTTTAGATTCTAGGACTTAAAAAAAACTTTTTTATAAATGCTTTCTGTGTTTTCAAAACATTAATTCAGATAAGATCATGCATAAAACACAAGAATTTGACAAATCAAACTGTGACATTTATGCTAAGGGATTGGAAATCAACAACATTTGTCAAGAAATCCCTTGCTAATATAATCAAGAAACCAAAGAATCAACTTAGTTACAAGAAACTTTTGAAAAGGAGATGCTTTTTGTACCAAATTAGGAAGGTCTTGGTTGACTATCGAACTTTCATCCATAGGTATCATAAATTTGATAGAGGATTTATTGATGATTTTTCTTTAGAGCATTTATATTCCTAAGCTTATTATAAATGAAGAGCTCTTTCACAAAGGCATAATCATAGTCAACCCATTCATCATTCTTTCGTCCCACAACTAGTAATACAATACTCCAACCATCCAAATCAGTTGCTACAATAGAGAAAAACTTGGAAACATTAGGATTTTTGAAAAAATCATCATTTTTCAAACTAAGATCAAAACATCCTAAAGTGAATCAATTTTAAATCAATTTCTGATTTTTAGTTTAACTTCCATAACATGATCTATCATCCTTCATCCAGGGAAGCAAATCTAAAAATTAGAAATTCCTTAGTCACATCAATAGGATCCATCATCCTATTAGGATAAGGCATCGGTTGTCCAATAAATTGCACTCCCATTTGTGATCTAAGTTTAGTAAAAATTTGATACAAGCATATGCCTGTTGTCACAAGGTCCCAAAAACAAAGAGAAGAAGATGAAAGAGAGAACCCACTTTGTAACATGGGTGATAGGGAAGAAAATCCTTTTCATAGGTTTCATGGAAATAGTTCAAATGAGGAATTAACCAATGAAATGCTTCAAGAGGATGAAAAAAATCCAAATTTTCACATAGCTATGGAAAATATCTTAGAGAGAAATAAAGAAAAATACTTCCTTTTATTGGAAAACCAAGGTACTAAATTTTCCTCTGACTATGATGCTGAGAAAATTAAAGGAGATCCTGTAAAGACTAAAAATTCCTTAAATGATCTTAGTTCTCTTACCCAAAAAATAAGAGCACTACAAGGGAAAATCAAGGAAATCAAAGGGGGCACAACAAAGAAGTATGCTTTGGAGGATATTTGTCCATATCCTTTTGATAGAAATCTCAACATGATCCCATTTCCAAAGCATTATGAAATTCTAAAATTTGATAGATACAATGGGAAAATAGATCCTATTGACCACGTGAGGGAATTTAGAAACATGAGCCTTGAATTTGCACACTAAGACACATACTTGATGAGATTTTTCCCACAAATCTTAGGTGGAAAATCCATGGAATGGCTTTCTAAAATCAATCCACCTATCAAGACATTTGAGGAGTTGATCAAAATTTTTATATCCCAATACTCCTACAACATTCAAAATCAAATAACTATGCTTGATCCATGTAGAGTAAAGAAAAAGACTGGAGAACCCTTCATCACATACCTACAAAGATGGAGAAGACTATTCACATGATATTCTCGTCTAGTTCCTGAAAAGGAAAAGATGGATATCTTTATTGGCAATCTTAACGAAGAAATGAGTTATAGGCTTAACTTTCATTGTCCTCCACATTTTGAGAAGTTGATTGAGAATTAAATCACTATTGAAGGAGACTTAGTTAAGAGAGGAGTGATAAAACTTGACAAGGATAGTCCAAACTCGTCCAATCATAACAACAACAATGACAAATTAAGATTTTGGACTAGAAACAAGAATGTTGTTAATGATGGTGTGGTCGATGCAAAAAATGTGAAGGAAAAACCATCCATCTTCAATCTATCAGGCACCTCACACAATTACACCAATCAAGGGAGTTTGACCAATTAGAACAATAACAATAGCCATGGTAACTTCAACAATAATCTCAGAAACACTCAAAATGCAAATCCACCCAAGTCACAATTCTTTTCAAATTGATGAAGTTTTACTCCTTTGGGCCAATCTCTTGAGTTAGCTCTCAAAGAGCTTCTGGATAAAAATTCCATCACTAACAACAACAATTTTCAAAAATCATAAAAAATTTCCAAAAAAATAAAAATAAACAATCTAAAAAATCAAAGAATTTATCCGATTCATCATCCAAGGGGGCATGCATGCATCAGTTTTTAAAAATTCACATATGGGGAAATTTTTTTAATTCTTTGAAGCAATGCATAAAACACATCACTTCAAAGAGGGGTAAAATGTATACACCTAAAAATGGTCACATTATAATAAGTCTGGTAATTAATTAAATACAAGTTATTTAATTAATCTCTAATTCAATCTACATATAGATGAATTTAAATAATTTATTTATATTGTTCATTTTCTAATTCTTCTATTCTAATTAAATAAATAATTTTATTTAATTATTATCACTTTTCCATTTATTCTTAATTAATTAAATAAGTTTCACAATTTATTTAATTTAATTATCACATTGCTTTATTTTGAATAAAGTAGATATTCTTCTTTTTCTAAATCATAAAATCACCTTTAAATCTTCTAAAAATCCATCTCACTTATAATTAAATATTTAATTAGAAACTTCTTATCCATTTTTCACACATAATCAAATATTTTTAATATTTAATTGTGGAAGATTCTAAGTTCATATGTCACATGAAATTAAATAATTTTATTATTTAATTGATGAATTATCTTGAACCACCAAAAACTAACTCAATAACTAAACTTGAAAAATGGAAAGTTTCCTCTATTTTAGAGTGAAATGTTTTTGTTGGAAGGAAACATCTTCCTTCTTTTTCTCTAGTTTCCATCTTTCTCTCCAACTTCTCTATCTCTCACCGTTCATCTTACTAGGCTGAATCTCAATCGTTGATCTTTGCCAACTAAATTTTTTCCTTCAAAAATCTATAAATAAGACCTTTTGGCTCTTTGAAAATCCTAGAACTATTTTGCATAGTGTGATCATTATAGTTGAATAATTAAGCATTTATCATCTTAATATTCTAGCATTCAAACATCATAGCATATCATCTTAGCTTTCATTATCTTAGCATAAATAATCATGGTAGAATAACTTGCATAATCTATTCTTTGTTTGATTATCATAGTTTCATTATCTCACTTCATTTAGCATAAAAATACATTTTGCATATCATATCATTCTAGGTTGTCATTCCATTGAGCTTCTTCTTACACAATCTAAGAACAAGCAACTTAAAATGAATCCTTGGAGATAGAGGACAATGGGACGATTTTGAAGAATTTGTTGGGTTTTGAAGTTTGCTTAGCTTTCAATTAGATTCTTTGATACAATGTTTCATTGGTGTGTTGTTTAACTTATTTTTTGTTTCCACATATTTACACACAAAATTTTAATGGAAAATATTTTGATTACATTGTGCATGTGACCTAAGAACATAGGAACCCGTGATTTGGCCACTCAAGGGATGATAGATTAAATAGATGAGTAATTTCCTTTAAAGAATTCTATCATTTTTATTGCATGGATAATAATTATGAGTGTAATCGTTTTTCATGTTAATTATGTAGATAGTAATTAAGTCCATCGTCTTAGAGTCTGAAGTTCCAAAGTGTATAGGTGTGAATTTTCACCCCTAACACAAATTCCACTTTACCCCCTTACACTTTAGAAAACCTATGGTGGAGGCTTAATTACACTTAAGCCCACTGCTCCCATCACACTTGGCACCCTATTTGTGTGTTGATGGAGTCATTTTTGTCAGGGACGCCTGCACGATGCGTGGATATCTGCACGATGTGCTTACATCCCTAGTAGATTCATGCAGCTAGAGATTACATAAATGTTACACTTCCTATTGGTATTCAAATTTTAATGCTCATCTTTGGATGGTCGACCCAAATATGGCCGTTATTCATCCTCTTCCTCCATATTCCTCACTCTATCATCCATTTTGGGATTTTTGCAAAAATATTTTGGTCATCTCTACACAATCTCTCCACACTTTGAGCACTCACTTCAAGCTTTGTAGCAGCACTTCACACTTCATAGCAGAAATCTATCACTCCATCACTCTGATAGTGTGAGTGTAGGACAAACACCATTGTGGAAGAGGTTTGAGTTCCTCATTTTCTCCTCCACTAGCCTTGAGTACTTTGGATGGAGGTGGTATGCTCCTCTTATCTTCTCTATCATTTTGGTTGAGTAAGCATGTACTATTTAGTAGTGTCTTTTATTTACGTAGCTTGTATTCCCTTCTTTATCATTATTTCTATTGTTGCAAACTTGGCTGTCCATGGAGGAGGAAAAACCAAAATGGGGGTTTGACTAAGGAAAACCCCTAAAGAACCCCCAACATTTTCCCACTTTTATATGTGTAGGTGGAGAGATCTTGGAGCAAGCTGGCGAGAAGATTTTTGTGTGAAATCATCTTCGTTACTCTTGCGATAACTTATTTCCTTTATCATGTTCATCTTTTTGTTTCACTCTTCTTAATCTCATTCTATCATTCTAGACACTTCTAAAATAGGCTGATAGTTTTTTCTTAGGGCTCAAACCTTGTCTCTCTAGTTTTCTAGCCTTACGGATGCCAGCGCACCTGTGAGACACCAACACGCTGCACTATCATCCCAGAACCACACTTCTATCCTCTAACAGAGAGCTACCTGAGATGTAGAGTTGACCTTGAAAACTGACTCACCTAGTCTCCTTTCAAACCTTGAGCTTGCAGAGTGATTGAAGGACCTCATAATACACATCATTCTCATCCTGCTCATCCTAACACTCCTTTAAATTGAGGTATGTTAGGGAAACCTTACTGCTCTTGGCCTTTTGTGACTTGGGGCCTTGCAGTGGTTGGTCCCCCTCTCTTAAATTTTTGGTGAACTTGACGTTAACCAACGTCTACCTATTTGTTAGTGTCCTAAGCCTTTTCTCTTATACCTTTCAGTCGGTGTACATTTGTGTGTTGTAAAAGTTTATGAGAATCACAACCTATTCTACGACCTCTAGATACATAGTCAAAAGAAGTCTGCAACACCTTTCGATGGAGAATATGAAGGTCTCTTCTATGTTCACTACCGACCTTTTCTCTAGTTCTGTGGTTGGTTTGTCCATGCAAGAGCATATATCATGGGGTGAATCTAGGTTCCTTGATGAAACTGATTGCATCCCTACCCCTCCTACATCACTGACCTCCTCATCCATAGATGAGCATGAGGCCATCCATATCCCTTCTGAATACATTGTTAGTCTTAGTAAAGGGTTAGGTGCATTAGAAAATCACTTGGAAGGAAACCCGAGGTTGGATAGGGTTGCTAAAGTGATTAGTGAAATAAGATATATGGTAGGAAAAGACTGGATAGGTGTAGAACTCTTGGCTAGTCTCACTAGTCTGGTTGAAGCATGTGCCCCTTTGAATCATAGTCACATGGTATGAGGTGGCCTCTTTGAGGAACATGAGAGACAACTAGAAATGTTGATGCCTCCTACATCTGTATACATGGCTGACGTGGTCCCTTCAGTCAGTGTGCTAGCTGCTTCCAAAAACTCTGAAAATGTCAAAGTAAATAGAAACCCATTAGGTTTCTGCTTCACCCCTTCTGCTACCTTCGGTGGTGGAGGATTTGGTGGGATGATCACTGGTGGAAACTTCAGAAGTGGAGGTTGTATTAGCAGAGGTAGTTCCGGAAGAGGTCATGGTGGTGGTCTTGGAGGTGGCAGTGGCTCCAACGAAGGTCACACTAGTGGTGGTGGCATCTGGCGGTAGTCATGACAATAGTTTAGGTAGTGGCTTTAGTGGTGGTTCCAATGGTCCTATGTCTACTAATGACCCTATTTTGAATACCCTTCTTCAAAATATGGGAAAGTTTAAGAATCTATTGGCGAAGCTTTCCTAGGCCTTGACTCAGCCTATCTTCCAACCCTTCTTCCGACACAGCCTATTGTCAGTCACAATTCTAAACACTCCTTTCCCACAAGGGATGAAGATTCTTAAATTCAAGAAATATGATGGTAAAGGGGACCCATACACACATGTGTCCACTTTTACTGCCTTATGCACAAATTTTTTCCATCATGATGCGTTGATGGAAAAATTGTTTCCTCGATCCCTCAAGGATACAACACTCGAGTGGTACTATTCCTTTCTTGACAATTCCATCTTTACATTCGATCAGCTTGTGAATGAGCTCGTACAATAGTTCCAATCCAACATTGGGCCAAATATGACCTTCTCTGACCTTGTTCGATGTAAACAAGGGGATAATGAGAAGATTACCAACTTTATAGCATGATATCAGGTGCTCTTTTCACAAGTACAATACTCGTTACTTGACTCTGATGTACAAAAGGTGTTCATAGGGAACTTACAAAGGCCCTGGCAAGAGAAGTTTTCCCTTATGAAATACCCTTCTTTTGCGCATCTGTGTGTGGAATTGCGGGAGTACCAATAGATGATGGTTTAGTTTGGGGGTTCCTCCTCACACTCCCATCCTGAAGGGAAGTCTATCATATGAATCTCTAGAAAAGGTAAAGTTGTTGCGAATGTAGTAGCCATTGTGGATAAAAATGGCCTTAGACATGACCAAAAGTTTATGAAGTTATCAGAATCCTATTCTTCCATCTTACAAAAGTTGTTGAAGGATAAGATCATTAACTTGCCAACCCCTAAGCTAGTTAGGGAACCATATCCTAATTGGTATGAAACAAATACTTATTTTTAATACCATCAAGTTAAAAAACACAATATTGAACACTACATGCACCTGCATCATTAGATATAGGATCACATCGAGGATGAAACTATTCATCTTGATGGGAACAAATAAAACACAAAAAAATTGGTGGTGAAAGTTAATAGTGAATTACAGATATATACGGACCCATTCTCATCACATTCTAGTAACATGATTATCGATCCCTTTGATTTTGCTTCTTACCTTGAGGCATATGTTAACATGGTTACTATTACTCCCTCTCCTTGTCTTGTAACTAGTTTATCGGACATAATATTTACCTCACAAGATGTACCACCAAATGACAAACCTTCTCTGCTTTACATTCCCGCTAACCTCAATGGAAACATTATGACAAGAGTCTTAGTTGACCCTACAAGTAGAGTGAATTTCATCATGAAGGAAACATTACTCTTAAACTCCCTACAAAGGGAGGAATACGAAAAAAAAAAATCCATCATCCATACACATGATGGTATTTCTCTTAAACCCTATGGATTGATAATGTTGTCCATCTTTGTTGGACCTTGGAACATGGACACAGTCTTCAATGTTATTCCTGAGTCAGACCTATTTAGGGTGAAGCTAGGTATACCTTGGCTAGCTTCCATGAATTGGGTCATCTCTATAGTTCATAAATTTCTTAAATTTTCCCATGTAGGTGTCCTGCACATAGTGCATGATACTAGATATCAACCTATGGTATCTCATGGAGGATACTCATTGGATCACTTTTGGACCACTCCATTCGGTCTGCTCCCGCAAAGAACAAACCTAATTTACAAGAACTATGTGAAGTATAAAATTGGAGGCAAGGGACAATCGAAGTTGACCCTTCCTATAGCAGAGCAACCAACTGCTTCCTCCTCCCAAAAGGGAAAGGAGAAGATCGATCCCTCTCAGGAAAACTTGTCTACTCCCCTTTCTTGGGATGAGTATTGGATGAGTAAGCCTAGTTTCTACCAGCTAAGTTCGATGATGCCTCCTTGGTGAAAACCCAAGATCAGGATATCATACCTCCCTAATGGGTCTCTTGGACCTTGGTACTATCTATATGGTAGAAAAAGAGGCCCACGAAGAGAATTTACCCTATGACCTCTTCCCATTTTCCCAAGCGGAAAGAGGACCACTACTAAGGTATCATAGTTAATTCCTCCTATTGTTTCTGAACCTGTTCCTTCTGCTCCCATTCATGAGTCTACCCTTCTACTAGAAACAACCATGGAGGACACTCATATGGTTGAGAAAGAACCTTCTATCCCTTTGCAAGCTTTGAATTCTAGTTCAAAGAGTTGTAGAAACTGCATTGCGCATGAGTCTAAGCGTCGAAGAAAGGCTCTCCTATCTAAGCAAGCCTCCTTATAAAAGAAGGAGGAGGAGATGGAAGCACCTCCTACTGTGTCCTCCTCTCTCCCCCCTTCTTCCTCTATCCAAACTAGCTTTGAATCTCTTTTGGCTTCCCCTGTGAGTGCACATGTGCCTAGAAAGGTGTAGGTGCTTATTGCTACTTCTATGGAGCCACCTCTTTTGAATTCTGTTCTGGATGTCTTTCCTTTCCCGAATCCTATGGATATGGTTAATACTTTGATGGTATCCACTGCAGCTCTTTCATCCTCTCCCTTGACCCTCGTTGCTTCATCTATGGGAAGTTCACCTCCTCCGATGAAGAAGAAGGTATAGTGTGGTCCCTCTAGAAATGAAGGACATAAGAGGAGCCCACCTTCTCTGAAAGTTGGCCACATGCTGAATTTTTCTATCTTGGTGACGAAACTAGCTCCAACCTCCCCTAAGTTTTTCACCACTCTCGAATCCCTTAGTGAGCCTAGTGGTGAACCTCAGGTGCAAACTCCTCTGACCATTGAGGTGAAACATGGTACTCCCATTAAGTGCATGTTTAACTCAGTGGATGAAGTTTCGACCTTGTTAGTGATCTTCATAAAGTCGTTGACCTTAGACCCACAAGAGTTGAGCGATGGAGACCTCATAGGTCCCTCTGCCTTGGCCCTTATTGCAGGAGGATCAAAAGCTCGTCCCCTCAATATTACACCATTGTAGGCTCATCATCCTTTCCCCTATGATGATCTAGAGTGGGAAGTTGATGACCTCTTGGTTGACCAATGTTAGGGGGAGAGCCTCTTCTTGATCTTTAGATTAGATGTGTGTGTGTGTGTTGTGATGTGTTCCCCCATGATCATACTATATGTGCTTGGATGACCCTTGTCACCCTTTTTGATGCTTGGATACAGGCATCATCTTTGTGTTGTAAACCTTCCTCTATATGTATCATCATTCTCCCATGTTTGTGATTAACTTTCAGTAAATTGGGGACAATGCAAAGCGTTGGGAGAATTTTGGCCTCCTTCCATGTTGACCTAATTTTTTATTCTTACTTTATCTTTTGTGCATTCTTCCTAATCTAGTTGGGGATTGATGATCATTCACCCTTGCGCCGTGGTTACCTATTATTCATAAATAAAGGAAGATATGACCCCACAAAACTAGATCCTATTGTGCCCCTTGTTTGTGTTCTCTTTTCCTATGCTCACTCTTGAACTTTATCTCTTCTTTGCTTGAGTTGTTCCTTTCATGTGCGACAATTCCACTTCTACACTACTTGATCTTTAGAAAGTGCATTCATTGCAAAATTAATCTTTTCTCGAAGACCCTTCACACATTTCTTTGCTAGAATTGTATTCTCAACTTGAAACCCAAACAAAACATGTTTCCTTCACCATAAGTTCATAAAGAAAGGACTTAGGAAACTTCCTCCAAAGTGGGAACACTTTTTATCTTCCCCTCATGTGGAGGCATATCCTTCCTTTCGAATTCATTGATGAAGTGAACATCTTTCGAAAGGATTCCTTGATGATGAATTGATTCGAGAAAGAAGACATTAGATTTTGACTAGTGTGTCCCTTGAGTGGACCCCTCCTTTTCACGTTGGGTTCCCATGGGACCCCTTCAAAAAATTTCAATAGGTTTTATGGCAGGTAGCTCAAGGGCAGCCCGACTAGACCGGTCTCACATCTTCGTGTCTAGCTCGGGGGTAGCCCAACTAGGCCGATTTTACATCTTCATGTCTAGTCTAGGGGTAGCCTAGTTAGACCTACTTCACATCCTTGCATATAGCTTGGGGGTAGCCTGACTAGACTTCACCTTTAAAACAATGCATCCCTTGAGAGGACCCTCCCTTTTGAAGGGTTCTCAAGGGAGCCCTTTGAAAGTCTTACAATTTAGCAATGGTCTGTGTGACTGTCCGTTCACTGGCCTGTTCGGCCGCTTCCTGACATGTTCTATCTGCGGGTAAACATGTCACCATCTCTGACTCTGGGGAGTCCCCTTTGCTCGGTCTCCTTCATGTGAGAGTTCTTGAAGGATACCTCCCTTGTAGGACCATGAGCCTGTGAGGCACCTTCATACTTCAGCTTTATAGTTCTATAGAACTATGAAGTCCTTTCTTGCACTTTTGAGTTTTCCAGACCGTGCTCTGCTTCCTCGTCGGTTCAGGTATACATCTCTTACTTTGTTACTACCTACTACTCTACTTTACCGAAGCACTCATTAGCACTCATGCTCACTAAAGTGGGGGAAAAATGTATAGGCATGAATTTTCACCCCTAATGCAAATTTCCCTTTACCCCCTTACACTTTAGAAAACCTAAGGCAGAGGCTTACTTCCACTTAAGCCCACTGCTCCCATCGCACTTGGCGCCTTGTTTGTGTGTTGGTGGATGTGTTTCTGTCAGGGACACCTATGTGGCACACTCATGTCATTAGTAGATTCCTATGATTGGAGACTGCAAAAATGTTACACCTCCTATTGGAAGTCGAAGTGTAATGCTCCTCTTCGGCTAGTTGACCCAAATATGGCTGTTTTTCATCCTCTTCCTTCATATTCCTCACTCTATCATCCATTCTGGGAGTTTTTCAAGATCTTTTGGTCATCTTGACACAATCTCTCCACACTTTTGAGCACTCACTTCAAGCTTTGTAGCAACACTTCACACTTCATAGCAATAATCTATCACTCCATCACTCTGATAGTGTGAGCATAGGACAAACACCATTACGACAAAGGCTTGAGTTCCTCTCATTTTCTCCTCCACTAGTCTTGATTGCTTTGGACAGAGGTGGTAAGCTCCTCTTATCTTATCTATCATTTTGGCTGAGTAAGCACACAATATTTAGTAGTGCATTTTGTTTATGTAGCTTTTATTCCCTTCTTTATCATTATTTCTATCATTGTAAACCTGGTTGTCCATGGAGGTGGAAACACCAAAATGGGGGTCTAACTGAGGTAGACCCCTAAATAGCCCCCCAAAATTCTCCTACTTTTCTATGTGTAGGTGGAGAGATCTTGGAGCAAGCTGGCGAGAAGATTGTTGTGCGAAAGCATCTTCGTCACTCTTCCGGTAACTTATTTCCCTTATCATGTTCATCTTTATGTTTCAATCTTCTTAATCTCATTTGTCATTCTAGAAACTTTTAAACTAGGATGGTAGTCCTTTCTTAGGGCTTAAATCTCGTCTCTTTGGTTTTCTAGCTGTACAGATGCCAGCGCACCTGTGAGACACTAGTGCACCACACTGTCATCCCTGAACCACAATTCTATCCTCTGATAGAGAGCTACTTGAGATCTAGAGTTGACCCTAAAAAATGACTCACCTAGTCTCCTTTCAAACCCCGATCTTGTAGAGTGATTGAAGGACCTCATAATCCTCATCATTCTCATCCTACTCATCTTAACACTCATTTAAACTCAGGTAAGTTAGGGCATTCTTACTACTCTTGGCCTTTTGTGACTTGGGGCCTTGCATTGGTTGGTCCCCCTCTCTTACACAAAGCACCCACTATCTTTCATTTCCATAGTTACTTTCTATTAACTATCAGAATTTTTACTGTTATTAATTAGATTTTCCATGGATTGTTTACAAGTTTTTCTACTTTTGTAGTTAACATGATTCTTAGTTTAGTTATTTTTGTGTTTTCTAGTTTAGTTATCATGATTTCTAGATTAATTATCTTGTGCTTTCTACTTTAAATACTTTCCAACTTTTTAGATAAATTACTTTCCAGTTAACTAGTTAAACGACCTTAGGTTAAAATTAATTTCAGTTGCTCTAAAAATATAGAGATCTAAGAGATATAGTCAAGTCACCTTCTATTGCAACTAGCCTTGAACATTTCCCAGTCAAAATATTGATGTATTATCTTCTAAAGTAATGGGACCTAACAACAACCTATCAATTTTTGGCATCATTGGTGAGGACAACTTTCTTTCTTGAGTGTTAATAGGATATACCTTCAATACCTTTTATAGGCCTAAAATACCCCTTTGGCTTCCTTTTCTACATTGTCAAGAAAAGAGGCCCTCATAGAAGATTTATACCAAAGACCCCCCCAAAATATGTTCCAATCATAGAAAGGGAAGACCAAGGCTCAGAAGACCACTCTGTTGAAGAATTACTTGAGCCTAATCCACTAGAGGCTTTCCACTATTTTTCTAAAGATCATCCAATAGAACAACCCATCATTGAGGAAATTATCTAGGAGGAGCACATTCCTCTAGACATCGTGGGTGATCATAGGGATAAAGCTAACTAGAATGATGCTAATCATAATAACAATGATCCTCCAACACCATGAATGTTCACTTATCCTACTTCTTTGGATGAAGAGGATGATACTACAATGAAAAAAATCTCTCCATCTTTCCTGCCAACCTTCTAAGGTTTGTCCTTAGAAGACCTAGAACAATTTATTTTCGAATTTAAGGTCCTTTATCAAACTTATGACTATAAAAATGGTAACCAAAAGCTGAAGTTGTTTCCTTCTACTTTGAAGGATGTGGCCATGCGTTGGTTTATGGGATTAGCTGTTGGGTCTATTAGGTCCTAGAATGACATGGAGATTGCTTTCCTATAAAAATACTAGAGCTATTTTAGGGTGAGTGATCATAAGGAGGAGCTATTTAAACTTAGGTAGAAGAAGGATGAGAGTCTAGAGGTTTACCTAGACATGTTTCTTTTCTTGTCTAAACGATGTGGAAGAGATGCCATTAGTTTTGATATTCTCAAGACTATATTTCATAAGGGAATCGATGAGGATGAAAGAAGAAGTCTTGATCTAATGGGAAAAGGAGACGTGTCTTAGTTAGGCCTTGATGACATATGTGAGTTGTGTCATAATTTCTCACATACTAGAGGAGGAATCCGTAAAACTACTCTTTTTAAAGGGCCTAACAAAATAGAAAAGCTCCGAGAAGAAATAGCGAACCTAAAAATGGACATACTTATTCAATTGAATAGTACATTGGATGGAATACAAGATAAGACATGCAATCCTGAGAATTTTTCCATCTATTGTCTAAGATGTCAAAATAAACATCTTTTGAGAGAATTTTTTCTAGACAAGGTTGTTGTTTGTCAACTATGTGAGAAAAATAATCCTACAAACCAGTGTGAGCTTCTTACTAATATCAAGAATTCTAAGAAAAGGACTGTAGAGGATGAGGAAGAAATAAATGTGGTAAATCAAAAAAAAGGAGGGAATTTTTCTTATGGGAAGAATTCCAATACTACTTGGAGACCCCCAAAAAATTGGGCTAGTAATCAATGGACTCCATCTTGGCCTCAACCACCACCTCAACAACCTAATTGGGGAGCTCCCTATTGAAGACCTCCTGAATGGGTGAACCAATCATGGGGAACTCAACAGTGGCCAAACCAAATTCAAAAATAGTGGTATCCACAACATACTACTCCTCAATGGAACCAAGGAAAAAAATAATTCTATATTGGCCCTAAGAGGAATCAACAATAGAATTTTCTATCGCCACCCCAAAATCCTCCATAGAGTGAACAAATAAATCAAACTCAGCTCCCAATGCAACCACTTCCCAATCCTAAGAACAATTGACAAAATACTCCAGTATATTCCACTGAAGAGGACAATGTTACCAGACTTAATGCCATACATTATGGAAATGTTCAGTTTATCTCTGGTAAAACACTTCAACCATCGACCATTGAAGAAATTGTGGATGAACCTACTCCCAAAACTCCTGAAAAGGCCACTCCATCTCTAGACCCCAGCCAAATTGTTACTATACACTACTCTACCACCATTGTCAGCAAGAGCTTCTGACCTACCTTAGGAGGAGGGAGGTTAGTCTCTAGCTAATCTTAGGAAGGATACCACTACAAAAGAGAAAACTCAAGCACCATTTCCAGAGGGTCTGAAATTGACCATTCTAAAAGATACTCTAGAAATGCCTTTAACCTCTGAAACTGTGTTAATACAACAAATCAAACAACTTTAAATAGAGGTTCCCTTGCTGCAAGAAATAAAGGAGATTTTGGAGTTAAACCAACTGATCAAACAATTGTGCATTAAAAATTTGAGGAGGAAACCAAAGAGAATAAATACTATGCAAATCAATGGTTATTTAGCTGACATTTTGTTTGGAAAGAACATTGCTCCAAAATATGATGATCCTAGTAGTCCACTGATAACTGTCATGATTAATGAGGTAGCAATACCTAATGCATTAGTGGATTCAGGAGCAACCATTAATGTAATGACTGTGGACATGATGGAAAATTTAGGCCTCACTAATTTATGTCCCACAACTATAGTCTTATAGATGGAAAACCAATCCATAGCCATTCCCAAGGGTGTTATTGAAAATATTCTTGCCAAAGTTGATGGATGGGAATATCTAGTGGACTTCTAGGTAATTCAGTCACTTACACCCAAAGACAGTTATCTAATAATTCTCGGAAGACCATTGTGGGCCACTGTCACAACTAAAATCGACTGTAGAGAGGGAGGATTGGTCATTTCACATGGTCCAAATAGTAAATGTTTATTCTTGTACGCTCTTGCTAAACCCACTGAATATAACAAAGTCTGTGTTGATGAACTAGAAGAGTCTAATGGTCAAGATATTTTGGCCTCATTAGCCATGGTAGTTATTAAACAACATGGAGAAGAATTAGAGGATGAGTAAGTAAACAATATAGCACACCTTGCCATAGGCTCACGTGATGAGGAAATGGTGGATGCACTAGAAATTTCAGGGCAGCCAATCGATGTACATGGGATTGAATAAGAATATACTACTATGTGATTGCCTTGCCCTTTGGCCAATATGATTCCCAGAACTAACCATTTTTTTGAGGCCATTGATAGATTTCATTGAATTATACCTCATAGTTGTCCTCTCAATACCTTGTTATGACCAATGCATACTATCACTTTCACCCATCCAAGAACAAAATCAATTATGATACTGTTAGGAAAAACTTTGAACAACAATAGATATCTGACATAATCAAAAGAGGAAAGATTATTTAATGTTTTGGTAAAAAGGTCTAAAGCTTTTTCTTTGGACTATAGAGACATGAGGTTAATTCACCCAAGTGTTTGTATGCATCACATTTATATTGATCCTAATGTAAGGCCAATACATCAGCCATAGAGGAGACTCAATCCTGCATTAAATGATATTGTCAAAACTGAAATTGAGAAACTCCTTGAAGCGGGATTTATTTATCCCATTTCTGACAGTAAGTGGGTTTCACCTCTGGTTGTAGTACCAAAGAAAAATGGAAAGTGGAGAGTATGCATAGATTATAGAGAACTTACCAAAGCCACTCGATGAGATTATTTTCCCCTACCATTTGTAGACTAGGTTCTGGACAATTTGGCTAGGAGAAAATATTTCCCCTTTTTAGATGGATTTAGTGGTTACAACCAGATTCAGGTAGCACCAAAAGACTAGGATAAGATGATGTTTACTTGCCTATGGGGAACATTTTCATATCATTTTCTTCCCTTTGGACTTTGTAACGCCCTTAAAACTTTCCAAAGAGCCATTTTGGCTATATTTGTTGAGCTTGTCAATGATTGCGTAGAAGTCTATATGGATGACTTCACTATCTATGGGTCAACCTATGATGAAGCCCTTCAAAACATGAATAGGGTTTTAGAGAGATGCAAGGATCACCAACTATCCCTTAGCCATGAAAAGTGTTTGATAATGGTGGAACAAGGAATAGTCTTAGGTCATCATATCTCTTATGAAGGAATTAAGGTTGATCCCAAGAAAATTGAAGTCATTCAACAACTGACTACTCCTTAGATGCAAACATATGTTAGAAGTTTTATTGGGCATGCTAGATACTATCGAAGGTTTATAGAAATATTTAGTAAGATAGCGGCTCCTATGTTTTCCCTTCTCCAGAAAGATGTGGAGTTTAACTAGACACTTGAGTGTCAACTATCATTTAAAACAATAAAGGAGAAACTTATCTCTGCTCTCATACTGCGTGGGCCAAATTGGAATCTTTCATTCCACATTTATGCCAATGCTTCAGGTGACGCAATTGGTGCAATATTGGGGAAAGAAGATGAGAATGGGAGTAAATATGCCATATATTTTATAAGTAAAAACTTAACATTTGTTTAGAGAAACTACATTACAATAGAAAAATAATTCTTAGTTGTGGTACATTCCATTAAAAAGTTCCATCATTACATTATAGGGTACAAATTTATTGATTATACAGACCATTCAGCTATTAAATATCTAATGAATAATCCTATAGTAAATAGATGGATAATTAGGTGGTTACTACTCCTTCAAGAGTTCAATGTAACAATAATTGACAGGCCAAGGAAATTTAACGTAGTAGCAAAATTTTTGTCTCAAATTAAACAAGAAGGTGGGGATAGTGCACCTATACAAGATGAGTTTCCAGATGAAAATTTATTTGCTCTCCCTACAAAGACCCCTTGGTTCGTTGACATTACCAACTATTTAGCCACTTCAAAAGTATTTCTTGGTTTTACATCAAAATAGAGGAAGTGACTTGAGAGTGTCCCATTGAAATGGATTAATGGGATACTATTCCATTGTGGTCCTGACATGGTCTTGAGACGATGTGTTAGGGCAGATGAAATGTACAGTATCCTTAGAGCCTGTCATGATGATCCTTCTGGGGGTCATTATTTTGTAAAGAAAACTTCTCATAAAATATTGGGCACTGGGTATTATTGGTCTTAAATGCATAAATACATCAAAAAGTATGTTCATCATTGTGATGAATGTCAAAGGGTAGGAAGACAAACAAATTTTTCTGAAATGCCTTTGTAGCCATTGGTAGTCCTTGAACCATTCGAGAAATGGGGATTGGATTTTATAAGTCCCATAGATCCTTCCTCTCAAGGGAAAGAATACATATTGGTTTGCATTGATTACCTAACTAAATGGGCATAAGTTTAGGCCCTACGAGTTGCTTGAGAGGAACAAGTAGCTAACTTCCTCTATAATAAGATCTTTCTTAGGTTTGGAGCTCCCAAAACCATTGTTATAGACCAAGGACCCCAATTCATGTCAAAAGTTCTCTTGGCATTCACGAACCATTTTCAATTGAGTCATAAGAAGTCATATCCTTATCACCCTTAGGCAAACGGTCAAGTGAAGGTGACTAATAGGGAGCTAGAGAACATATTGATGAAAATGGTTTCTTTAGGGAGGAGAGATTGGGCTAGGAAATTTCCTAAAGCCGTTTGGGCATACAACACAACATGGAAATTCACAACTAGGTTTAGCCCCTATGAGCTTGTGTTTGGGAAGAAACCTCTCTTTCCCACTGAGTTTGAAATCCAAACTCTAAGAACGACTATGGAGTTAGGTCTGGATCTGAAACGAGACCAAGTGGAGTGAGTTTTATAGCTAAGTGAGTTGGATGAGCTTTGTTTGGATGTTGTCCATCAAACTAAGTTGGTTCAACAAAAATGAAAGGTTTGGCATGACAAGCACATTAAAGAAATAGAATTCCATAATTGTGACTAGGCCTTGCTATTCGATTCTAGATATATAGATCACCAAGGAAAACTTAGAACTCATTGGCTGGGTCCATAAAATTTTTTTGAAGTGTTTTCGAATGCAACAGTTTAGTTGAAACCTATTGATGGTGATACACAAACTCTCTTGGTAAATGGTCCTCACCTATGTATCTACAATAAACTTGTCAACAAGGATGAATTTACAAAATTGGTAGAAATGCAGGGGGAAATCCAATGCAGAGTCAATATAAACCTTGCATATGTTAAAAATAAATAAAATAAAATGTATAAATATATGAAAAATTATAATAAAAAGGCATGTGTACAAATTTGTTTCAAAGCATTCTTCATTAATTCTTATTTCTTTAGACCTGGCTAAATTTTGTTTTCATTTTGCAAGACTTTACTATAAATCAAAAACAACTTCTAGAGCACCTTGCTACGATGCTCTGGAACTTGTTAGTGCAGGTGCCCCGATGCTCTAGAACTTACCTTCAATTGTAGCGGTGCTCCAAAACTTATGAGTTTTGATGCCCATATGCTCTGGAGCCTGCGTTTCAACTCATCACATCATGCATTTTATTCCTATAGAATGGTGATTGGTCTAGAAAAGCTCTAGAAGTTCAAGTTCACTCATATGTATCCGTTTTTATTCCTTTCGGTTGCATCTTTCGATGATGCTCCAGAACATTCCTTCGGTTGCTACTTCGACTGCATCTTTTGATGATTCTCTAGAACTTTGCTTCAGTTGTTGCTCTGACTGCATCTTTCGATGATGCTCCGGAACCTTACCTTTGGTTGCTATGTCGATTGCATCTTTCGACAATGCTCTAGAACTTGTCAAGTTCAGGTGCTCTGATGCTCGGGAACTTATTCACCTTTTTTTTTTTGAATGTATGCCTCAACCATGCTCCAAAACTTATTCACTTGTTTCAAGCGCATGCTCTAGAACTTATCCATTTCCATTTTTCTCACCTTTTTCCATAAAATTTAAATTTCTTTCTGATGCTTTGATTTTTCAAACCATGTACACATGCCTCCTTTTTATGTTGTCACTTTGGTATTCCCGCTTAGTGTGGTTATTCTGACTCACCGCCATTTTTCCATCATAAATAAAATCCATTATGACAACTTGTCCTCATTTATGACTTCGTCATTCACAAGCTGCGTCACTCATGTCATAATAAATATGCCACCATCTTAACTAATACCATTCCATCATCTTGTTAAATCAGCAAAGGTATGTAATCTTCAGGCGATCACAAAATGTAAGTAAGTACAATTTTTTGCTTAAATAAGTAGTTATTTTTGAATAAGGTGTAATTAATTGGCATGAGTTACTCCCTTCCTAATTTAGTAACTTGAACCACTAATTGAATAACTAGTAGTACGACACTCTTTTTGCACTCCTCCATGCAAATTATTATCATTGCATAGTAAGGTTTTAAACAAAGACAAATAAATAATCATTCCTCGATTATATATTCAAAACAATTATGCACAAGCTTCTTGCACTGTGAATTTTTTTAGTAGAATCGAAAGAGCAGAGACAAAAAATGGGGGGTAAGAAGAAGAAATCAGAGCCGACCTCAGTGGATAAATTACTGGGATTAAGCAAGATTTCCAGTTTCTTTTAGGAAGTGGGATGGTTGGATTTTATCAAAACGTTTGAGGGATATAATGAGCAGTTGGTGAATGCATTTGCAAAAATTTATTCCAATGGCTAGGTGATACTACATGGGAAGAATTTTCAGGTGAGTCCGAAAGTCATTTCTCACCTCTTTGGTCTAGATAATTCTGGTATTAAATTATCTAAAACTTCCCAAATTACATATCAAAAGTTATTAGAATTATTTCTTAGAGAGGGAGACCCTCAACCCATGATAGTTATCAGTACTAGAGGACTGAACAAAGGGTTTTAAAGGACCTCCATATTAGAAACCTGGGGAACAACTATTGCATGGATCATAAAATATTTTACTTGTGAAGGCCAACTTACAATTGTGGTAGGACCTACATTTCATATGCTTATACACTTACGTCATGGGAAAGAAGACCCTGCTCTTAGGGTCAGTTTGCTTGAATTTTTGAAAATCTATCATCTCCTCCATAGAAAGATATAAATTTGGTTTAGGTCCATTGAAACACCATGGGTTAATTCAATTAATCTATAAATATCATTTTCAAAAGAAACCTGAAAGTGAGTGGGAGAAAATTCTTCAAAATTTTGAAAAATTTGTGCCCAAAAGAAAATTAAAAGGGGAATCCTCCAAAAAAATTGCTTCACCTTCCAGAGAAACTTCTCCTAATGTGTCAAGAGCTCCTGAAGCTCAAATTCCCACAATCCCTAGTGATGAAGTGCCAAAACCTCTAGCCAATGAATTGAGAACCCCAGACTAGTTAGGGGATGTTGAAATTATTCATGCATATGTAGAAAGAGTTCCCTCTAGGAAGAGGAAGAGAAGGTCAACCGTTAATTTTCAAAACACTCCTCCATTGAGGAGAAGCAAGAGATTTTCCTTTGAGTCTATAGAAACCCCAGTTCAAGACATAGGGAGTGTTTCAAAGAAAAAGGAGTCTAGAAAATAGGAAAAGTCAATAGAAATTGAGGACCCCACTGAGAATGTGGAAATAATGGAAACAAGGGAGAAAGTTTATCAGTCTCCAAGGGTAGAAGGAGAAGAAATACCTCCCCACATAGGACAAGAGGAAGAGGCCCCTACTAAAGAAATATAGAAAGAAGAGAGGGAACAATATCCACCTTTTATGGAGGTTGAGGATAATGTTTTAGAAAATTTATCTCCCATTGTATATAAAATTATTGAAGCAACTGAAAATGATAGTGTTAATGCAAAGTTAGAAAAATTGAAATTGGAAATTGATGAGTTAAGAAATCAATTGCAGAAAAATGAAGAACATATTGTACAACAACAAGAGGAAATAGTAGTACACACTGCTATAATAGGAAAAATAGATCAGGAGATTCAAAATTTGAAATTGTAGATAGAAAAAAAGGATACATTTATTAATGAATTGCAGATACAAATTAAAAGATGGAATCAAGAGAATAAGACATATAATGTTAATTTGTCTGATAAGGATAAATAAATTGAAAATTTGAAAAAAAAAATGCATTTATTTCAAGCTTTTGAAGAGGAAAAGAACAGAAAAAATGAAGAATTAAATGTTTCTCTCAGTAAGATTGTGGAATTGGAACATGATTTGCAAGAAAGCACCAATAAACCAATAATGGAATCAAAGGGAACTCAGACTGAACCAACTGTAATGGAATGGTTCCAAGTCTGAACTCCCCCATTATTAATGAAGTGGATGGAAAGATGATATTTCTTGAGGGATGCTAGGATTGAGAATATCAAGTTGAAAAAGGAGTTGGTATTGCTGAAAGAGTCATTTGATAGGATCTATAGGGAAAAACAAGATGCATGCCAAATAGGAGAATTTCTATTAGCATGTAGGAGACCATCAAGGCTATATTCTATGTTTTTAAATGAACAATTGTTAAGATAGAAATTTATGAGAATCTATCATAACTAGCCACATGACCCTAATGACCATGAATTTGTTAAATTATTTTTAGAATCAACTCTTGAGCAATAAGATATGTTATGTGAATTCTTTGTTCATAATTTAGTGATGGAAACACATACTGATTTCTTTGTTAAATTTTTTGTTGGAGAAGTGCAATTGAGATCTTTGTTATCTACTATGCATAATCAGGTTCATTGGAAAGATCACACTAGAGAATACTCTCAAGGGAAGAAGAATGCGGGTCTTCAGATGAGATACCCCAATAGGAAACTTGCAGCTTTCAAAGCAAACTTTTTAGCTGTTAAAACTGAAGAAACTGTGAATCAGAGATATGATGATAATCTCCACCTATGTTACAATCATTTTAGAGAATAGGGGCCAAATTTGATTGGTAAGGCTTGGAATGCCTATGAAGAGAGATAAACCCCACTACTAGTATACTTGAAGAAAAGAAAAGTGATCTCCCCTCTTAAGATCAAATGGTCCTATAGAAGAGCATGTGCCTTGGCCAAAATCTTAAAATACCTCAAAATAGATTGGATGGGGATGCAGTACATACCTCCCCTATTGCTTTCACCACCACCTGCTATTCATATTAATACATATCAGGATAATGGATTCTTCAACATGTGGAAAATGAGGGTTACTTATCATCAAGGCTTCCTATACAAACCTGGAAAGTTAGATAAACAAAAAATGATCTATATGATATTAGTGCTAAATATGAATAATTGAATAGAGAAGGAGGGTAGGGGTCACAACAGAGGGTAGGAGAATTTTCCAAAAATTAGGAAGGGGAGGAAGTGATGAGGTAAAAATAACCTCATCATGATAACATAATAAAACCCTTCCTCATATATGAAAAATACTCATTCTCTTCCAATTAATTAGACTTTAGGCATAATAATTGCTTATATTTTGAGAAAAAATAGTACAAACTTTATTTCTTGTGATTTATTGAAGTATCTTGTCGATGTAGATTTAATGGGTAGTTTTAATTGTTTTGTAGGATACTAACCGGTCATCATACAATAGTCAAAAGTGTTCAACCAACACGAGCTCCATAACAGATTAAAGACATGCACTAGGAAAATGCTTTGAAAATTTAGGATGATGGACTGAAATCATAGTTTCTTTTAGTTAAATTTCTGTTATGTTTTAAAGTTTAAGATTTCATTTCTCAACTCGAGACTCTTTAATATTTATGTAATGGGCATTCAAAGACATAAAGTTTGTTTAAAATCTGTTACAAAATTTTTCAATGGTAATCTAAACCATCTAAAATATAGGATTTAGTTAGAAGCTTTTTATAAATATGTAATCTCTAGAAGTAAAAGACAGGCATAATAGCACGGTTATGCTGTCAACATGCTTTCTGAATATATATGAATAAAGAAACTATTGCATATCAATCTCTAAGGTGTTGAAATTATGAATGAAGATTACTTTTAGTGGAAGAGATTTCAATTACATTGTGCATGTGACCTGAGAATGTAGGAACCCGCAAGCTGGCCACTCAAGGGATGATAGATTAAATCGATGAGTACTTTCCTTTAAATAATTTTTTCATTTTTATTGCATGGATAATAATTATGAGTGTAGTCATTTTTCATGTTAATTATGTAGATAGTAATTAAGTCCATCGTCTTAGAGTCTAAAGTTCCAGAGCATCCGCTATCTTTCATTTCCATAGTTACTTTCAGTTAACTATTATAGCTATTACTATTATTAATTATATGTTCCATGGATTGTTTACAAGTTTTTCTACTTATGTAGTTTACATGCTTCTTAGTTTAGTTATTTTTGTGTTTTCTAGTTTAGTTATCATGATTTCTAGATTAATTATCTTGTGCTTTCTAGTTTAAATACTTTTCAGCTTTTTAGATAAATTACTTTCCAATTAACTAGTTAAATGACCTTAGGTTAAAATTAATTTTAGTTGCTCTAAAAATATAGAAAATCTAAGAGAGATATTCAAGTCACCTTCTATTCCAAATAAGCTTGAACACTACCCCATCGATATATTGATGTTTTATCTTCTAAAGTAATGGGAACTAACGATAACCTATCAATCCTCATCTAGCTGATGAAAAGTAATCCTCCACTATAATAAATCTCCCTCCTGCCAAGGCCATCTAAGGGGGTAGCTAAAGACTCTCGACTCACCTATGGCCACTATAAGAGGAAATATAATGGGCCTAGTACATATAATGTGCTCAAAGCACCATATCTGTGATAGAGTACAATGTACGATGCTCTAGAGCTCTTGGAAGGAAAAGTGACTGAGATCATAGTATAAATGAGCAAACATGCTATGACCCCATGCATAAATAGTCCGCTATTGCTCCATCCCTCTGATAGTGTGCACCAGGCCATCGTCTAAGTGTGCCCCTCGACCATTTGGAACTAATGTAAGGGTCACAGTAATAATCATGATCCACCACAAGAGTGGAGACCATGCATTTAGGATCCATTTAAGCTTCACACGTGGTTTGATGCTCCAACATCACATAGGCCGATCTAGACAATAATAGATATAATCTCTCATCTAAGTGAAGGATTTATCAATAACTAGCTACACATTCTCATGATGAATGAGGATGCATAAGATGTGGTGAATGTCCTTGAGTGTGATAGTCATCTCTCTTGTGGGAAGATAAAAAGTACAAGTACTTTCATCCCATCTCTCTGCTAAGGCTAGTAGCATATTGTCATGGTACCTCACCAGTTGCATGAGGTATACACAAAATAGACCAACCTCTTGTAACAATAAATGTCCTTCGTCAATTGAGTCACTGACTCTCGATGGAAGCAAAACTGCTTCCCTTGAGATGTTGCCTGGCTCAAGGAGGCACCTAAAAGAGAATAAATTACATAAAATAAGTCCTAAAACAATCAATCAACATCACTAGAGATGTTCTAAGATGCTTCTCAAATAAAATGGACACCTAGACTACTTTTAGACGAAGGCCTGAGACATTGTATCTATTCTGGGACACTTTACACCAAAGTGGGACACTTTTCACTAACATGGGACACTTTGCAAAAATCTATTCTAAAGTCATTAAATTACTCAAATTACATGAAAAAGTATAGTACAGGTATGGAAATGAAGAAAACACAAATCAGAATTCACTCAGCATACACCAGAGGATGCCTTGTTCTGCATTGTCATGAACCATGTCCAATCTTGGAGGCTTATACAACCTATGGCTTGGCATCTTCACTTACTCTACACCAAGGTAAAAATCAAATAAATAATGAAAAGATTTATTTTTAATAGTATATAGTAAAACCCTAATATATAAAGCTTATTCATCTAAAAATGGAAAAGGTCATTAAAATCAACATATTGGGGGCTAGAGGACTCCATTTTTGACATTGTTCATTGCATTGGATTCATAATTTTTCTCCTATTTTCATCAATTATCTATCATTATGTGGTATGGTACTTGGAAATACCCTATGATATGACTTGCGTAATTCAATGTGGTTTTGTGCTCACCCTGATTCCACCTCTATAAAGCAATCAAAATTAGGGGGCATACATCTACCCTCAAATTCAATTCTTCATAGAAGTTTGATAAGAGGAATTTTGAGTGACTAATGAATATGGATGCAGTTCCTAACATTGTGGTTTTCTAGGTAGCTATAGTGGGGGCTTCATTCTCCCTAATAAATCATAATGTGTATCCTTTTTCCTAGAAGTTATTCCCTCTAGCTTGCATATTCATGTAATATCATATGACAGCTAAAGTGGGGGCTAAATGTAGTGTCAAAAGTAATCCATTTTCACACTCTATTTGAAGTAATTAACACATAATTAACTTAGTTATGCTTTGGAGTGGTGTTGTAAGGTGTTGTGCACATTCATACCTCTATATGGTCCTTATTTAATTAAAATAAATTTAAATTTGACCTTTTACAAGAGTGTTGTAAGAAATTTTCACATTGTCCTAAGGTCTATTCACCTAATTAAGCCTAATGGACCCCTCTTGTACTTAAATCAAGCCCTATTTATGGTGTTATAAAGTGTTTAAACACACTTTCATATTTGTCTCATGTGGTATTAATTAATGGTGGTTACTTATAATTAATTTCCCCTTTAATTTAAATTCAATTGCACCTCTCGAAGGTCTCCCAACACCCAACAATTAAATGACATAACGTTGAATATGGTAAATTTTAGGTCCCAAAAAGTGTGCTAGGACCCATTTTCAACTAAGGGTGAATGAGTCTTCCCTTAAATGGGACCCCACTTTCTAGGCATATTCTAACTGGGGTTTTGATCCTCTTTTCACCCCCCCATAGCTTGGTCCTAGAAAAAGAGCCAAGACCCATTCGCCCAAGGTGGTGAATGGGTCATCCCTTAACAAGGACCCTCTTTTTGAATTTCATCTTGGTGGAATTTTAATTAATTTCATTTCCAGATCTAAGGTCAGCCCGAATTATTTGAATTTCGGGGTTAAATATCTAATTTAGTATAAATACAAGTTTATTTTGACATAACATCATCTAGCAATCCGAATAAAATATAAGGGAGAAAACTAGAGAAAGATTACAAGCAAGCAATACAAAGCACTTAAACAAAAGTGAAGTTTGGACCAACATTTTAAGATCTTCAAGCTCATTTTGTATCCAAGATAAAGTATTGTTGAAGGTTGATGATAGGTGCCTATAGAGAATCATGAAGGATTCTAGGTGTTGGCAGATGCACAAGTCATACAACCAAGCCTAAGGAATTTTTTTTCGGGGTGATTCCATTCTCTATAATTATCCTATTTGCAGCCTACAAGAGGTATTTTCAGATTTGTGATTCATTGGAGGGATTAGACATCTTCTTTAGTGAGTCATTTAAATATTGTATTCAAGGGTTTTATGCTAACACAATGGGGTAAAATTTCATTTACATTATGTTGGATCTTAGTCTTAAACACACATAAGACTAAGATTATGCACACTATTACATGTTTCATCATTTCATTCATTATCAATGGTTTAATTAACAACAAGGGGTTTGACTAAGGAAAATCCCCATCCACCAGCAAGATACTAATTTATTTTGTAGGTTTTAGGCAGATCTAGATTCAAAAAAAGGGAATTCAAAGTGCAAGGGAGAAGAGAAAACCTAGAAGTTGCAAGCCACATTCAAAGATTTATAAAAAACCCTAGGAGGACCCATTTTCCTTTGAGGGTGAAGGATTCTCTATTGAGGGATGATAGGCATCAAATTCTAGAAATTTCAAGCTTATGTTTCCAATTCAAAGATCCTTGAAAAGGACTACCAAGATCCATTCACATTTGGTGGCGAATGAGTCCCTGTTAGCAACACAAAAAAGTTAGATTTCAACAAGTTCACAACTTCCTTACCTTATTGTTCCTTAAGAAAAATTACAGTTTCCTTCTGTGTTGTGTTTAATTTATGCATTGTGTGTTAGACCTAGGATTAGGGTTTGTTCATTAGTCCAATTCTTTTTCCTTTAAATTGAGATATATCTCACCACCCCATCCTTGCATAAAGGAAAGAGTGCAATATCCCTTAATATTGATTCAATTCACCTCTTGGGTTGATAGTTGTTTCAAGATTCTAGGATCTCATCTTTTGAGTGAAACATCCCTTACGAAGAATAGGTGGATTGGAAACATTCTTCTCCCTTTTTCTCCACGTTTTAATATTGTAACCTTTACTACTCCTAGAAATGATTGAAAGGTTCCTAGGCTTCTAAAAATAAGGCATCTAGTGGGGGACTATCATGAATAGAGAGCTCATCTGTAATAGCCTAAGAACTAGGACGCCCACTCCCACTCATCACTAGTAAGTCTTGATGGATCGAGGGTCTCATGACTCAACTTAAAACATTGATGGCCACTCTTTGGGGTACAAATTGATTTCTTCCCCCTTTAATATAGTCCATTGGGAAATGTTCTTGAGGCCAAACCCTAGGGTGATAAAATCCCCAAGCATGCCTCCTACTAAAATAAATAAATAAATAATATTAATGTGTGTTTCTTGTGCACCCTAGATCACACAAGTTCATGAGGGGAGATGATACAAAAACACTAGCTTGAGTTAACATGAAGTGTGAAAGAACACAAGAAATGAAATACAAAAATAATTCTTCAAACTTGATTTTTTGACAAATGAACCTATAACCAACGAGGTAGTAGTCTATAAGAAAGCTTTGACAACGTCCTACAACAAGTAGATTAGTAGTTAATATTTTTATCTTTCACTTGTGAAAAAGTGTTATATCAGATGATTAGTGAAAATAAATAATATAATATTTCAAATAAAAAAATTAAGCACATTAATTAAAATTCTTGTAATTTTTTTAATTAAAATATTAAGAAACCATCAAAAATCAAGTTTGAAATTGAAACATTCGTTTAACTAATTATACTTGATTTTTTATTTCTGATTTGAAGAAATGATCTAATGAATAGTATGCACATTAGAAGCAGATTTCCAATAGTTGAAAAAACTTGAAAATATGATAAGTGGTTTAAAAGTTATGCCTATTTTACTACCGATTGTATTTTCAAAAATTATAAAAAGGAGGAGTAAGTAGTCTCAATGAATGATTAAACCTCCACAAATTAATTTTCTAACAAGAAAATGAAGCCATATTCATTATTAACAAAATATAGAAATGTGAGACAATAAAATTTTCTTCAAAAATTACATATCCATACAATGTATAGATTATCAAATAAAGTGCATGAAAATAACATTTTTAAGTTGAAAATTCTATCTTGTACCAAAATATGGGGTATAATATATGAAAATTAATTTCTCAATGCTCTTGGATGAAAATATGATGTCTTTATATTCTCAAACATCTCCTAAAAAGAATGATTTTATAGCCTCCTGAAAGTACCTACAACCTTCAAGACATAAAACACTAGAAACTTGCAAACAACAAGGTTAGCCAAGAAGGTTTGTACTTCACGTTAGGCTCACCAAATGCATAGACCAAAAATAAGAAATAAATGTGCATAAATCATAATATGGTAACCAAAAAACCATAAGATTTAAGCTAATTATTTTAGTCTATCAATGGAGTACAAATATGACTGTAATGACAAAAATAGTACTCCCTAACATGGCCTTGATTAACTATCATAATGTGTCTAACATATTCACATTAGGTCTTGGGCCCTTGTCAGCTAAACAAATTTAATTGTACCTTATTTGGAGTTTTATAAAGTGTTGTAACACACTTTCACACTTCTCTAGGGTTTTACTAAATAATTGGGCTTCCTTATGCTTTAATTGGCCTAATTTTGTATCCACAAGCCTCATTTAATGCATATTTCTAAGAATAATCTCAAAATAATTCAACATCCAATCATAATTCAAGTGTTTTTAGGTTGTGTGGCCCATATTTAGTGATCTAGGACTCATATGCCACCTTGGGCATATGGGTCCCACCTAGGGTTTTGGGCCATGATATGGATTTCACACCTTTCTAAGCATTTTTGAAAATTGTCCCATAATTAATGCCTAACGGGACTCATACACCACTTTTGGTGTGTGATTCTTTTGTGGCCCAAAATTAAATTTAATTCAAATTCTTGGCAGAATTTTATCCTCCTAGATCTGATTTCAGCTTGTAGTGTTGTAATTTCAAGAAATTTGGAATAAACAAGTATAAATACAAGTTTCTTTCACTCATTTAACATAAGAATTCATGAGATCAACTTAGCAAGTTGAATGAGAATCCTTATAGAAAATTTGAGTTCACAAGAGAATTCCAAATCATTCAAGGGCTGATTATCAATTGTTTTAGAGCATAACTCAAGCATCAAGCATCATGTGAAATTCATCATGCATCATGTTTAATTTTGAGCTAACAGTTGTGATGTAGGATTTGATGATTCAAGCTAGCATTCAATTCAATAATTATCACATTCAAGAAAGAGTCAAGATCTACATCCATTGGAGCCACTTCATACATGTTTCCAACACTTTATTGTTAGGGTTTGGTGAGTTGTAATATTACATTTTTTTCATTCATCATTCTCTTTTCCTATTTCATTTCATTTCAAGGTTTGACCAAGGAAAATCCCTTTCCACTAACAAAATAACATTTTTCCCTCTCTTTAGTGTGTGATTTGTAGATCTAGGTTGAAGACACATTGAAGAGAGATTTTGGAGAAATTTTTCAAAGTGTTTAAAGTTGTCAAAGTTGCCACCTTGCATTGGAGATCATTGGAAGACACCTACAAGCTGTAAATTAGAGTTTCAAATCTGAAAATCAAGTGAAAAGGACATAGTAGACATTGAAGAGAAAAATTAGACTTTGAATTTCTAGAAACCCTAATTGGAATCATATGCCACTTCTGGTGTATGAGTCCCAGCATAGGTCAATTTCTAGATTTTTGTAGATTCAAAATCTACACTATTAGAAACCTGTTCCTACTCAGAAACCCTGATCTGGGACTAAATCATCCAGTCTAGCATATGAGTCCCATTCATCATTAATTTTAGTATTTTAAGCATTTTAGAGCTCCATCTAGTCCTCTTCAAGTTTCCAGGTGCACACCTTTCATATCCCTACTTTATCTTATGTTTTACATGCATTTTAAGGCCATTTAGTGAAGTATTGCATCACATTAGGTTTAAGCATTATATCTTGCATTTAATTAGTTTTTCCAAGCCCTAGCTTGGTGGTGAACCTCTATTACTTTATAATCAGACCCTGTGACAACCCTATTGCAACATATCTCTCTTTTGTATACTTTAGATTGAGATCTCTAGGGTTTCCCTTCAATGAAATGATTATGAAATGTGTTTGCTCTATGTCCTAAACCATAAGAAGAAAATCCATTTTCCATTGTTTCATTTTGGTGAACCTACATTTAGAACATCATAATTCTAATTTGGAGTGCATCATCATCCCAGATCTTTCTTGCATTAACATTGCATTGTAGTTTACATTAGTTAATTAACATTCCAAGGTTTTTGATTTTTGCATCTCAAATAATTTTTTTTTAGACTACAAGAATTAGGTAGCACGACCCCCTATAAACTACAGTGCGCTTGGTAAAATTTTTAACATGACCAGTGGTACTGGCACAACATTCCCTCTGGTACCACGAGGGTGGGGGAGACTAGAATTCATGACCAACCTCCTGCAATAGGAAAGATTTAGCCAACCAAGCTAGGGCCCCAACCCCTCCATCTCAAATCATTGAAAAGCATCTAAAATTTTCATTTTCATTTAGGTTATAGATCATACAAACTAAAAATCATAAAAATCACTTGAAATATTCTAAAACTTGTGAAAACAATTATCACTGGGACTCATACGCCCCTCTGGGCGATTTAGTTCCTATGTTGATTTTAAACTGCATTTTCCAAAATTCAAAACTCTGTTTCTATGCTCTTATTTGTTGTTGATAACATTCTATTTCAGTTTACAGAGTTTCTATTATATTAATTTTATTATACTTAGCTGAAATTACATTTACATTCATCTTGCATTTAGTATCCCTTGCATGAGCATTTCTACTTGGTGTCCTATTGATAATACTCTAGTGAGAAAAATTTCAAGACTCATGTCATCCCGCAATAGCACAATCATCATGGATCTTGGGTTTTCTAGCTCTTTCACTCCTAGTACAGACACTAGTTCACTAGGTATGGACCATACCCTTAAAAAATCTTTGCCTACAAGTAGTATGATGCATGTAGAAACAATGGTTGCTAGTGTTCCACAAGAAAAAATAATCCAAATTGATGAAGACTTAGCAAACCTAAAACATCAAGTGAGCAATGAAAATATTTCAACCACTACTATCCCTACTATAGATAACATTCATTGCATGCTTGAAAGTGATGAAAAACTTGACCTTGTGCGTAACATAGTTTAGATCTTTGCAAAACACATTACCTCAACCACTAGTTGTCCTTTACCCTCAAATAATTCCATGAGACAAGAAGGAATTCAAATTCCTCCTTCCACAAAGATTACCTCTATTCCTACCTATACCAACCCTTAAGTCAAAACAACAATGCAACCGACTAGTAATGTGATTTATTCCTTGGGTATTTCCACTAGCATCCCTAGTACCTTTTTGGAATCACATGTCATGTAATGCCCCACCATGCAACCCTAGAGGATGACACAAACACAAAAGAAGCGTAATTTTTTTTTAGAAAAAGTGTAATTAATAACAAGTAAAGTGAACTACACTTAACACATACATCCTCTAAGGTACACGACAATGCTTACATTCGAATCCCATAACGTACAAAAGTACACTAATCCATAGCATATAGAATATACTCATGAAATAAAGAACATAGATCCAATAACATTAAATTCATTCCATGAGATACAAAGTACTTATTAAAACCATTCATAGATTGCATTCATTCAATATAGAAGTTACAAGGCTCATTTCCAAAATTAGCAACAATATTACAATTACAATGATACAAGAATCCTCCTCGAATAAAATTAAGGAGTAGTACATATACATAGACATCCAACTGATCCAATAGAACATAAGAGATGGTACAAGCAACTGGAACATGCGAGCTCTCCAATCTGGAAGATCCTGCCATCTTGAACATGAAGTGGAAAACCAATGGTGTAAGGTGCATGTTCCACCCAAACAAGTGGTACCCAAAGGCCCACTCCCCATGCTAAGAGATAGTAAAAGGGATTCTTAGGCATAACCAACAACCTCAAGACATAGGCAATCACAAGACTATACTAAACAATCTAATACATGAAGGTTACATTGCTTCAAGAGTAAAAGAATCAAGTATATCAATTGACCAAAGAAACTATTATCATAGGAGGGGTGTCATCAAAAAGTAGCGTGGGTTACCCTAGTAGATCTTCCTAGGCCCTGACCCCCATCTTGGGTTACCCTGGTAGCCTCTCATGATCCCTGGCCCACATGCAAATCAATGCAAAATCAAATATCTTTCAAAGGGACAAGATAATGATCTTGCCATTCTAGGCCTTCTCAACTCATCTCAAGTCTAAACAAGACCTTGAGCCCATGAGCGAGGCACAATTAACAAGTTATGTGTTTTAAGCTACCCTTTTCCTTAAAAAATTATTTAATTTACACTCAATTAACTAACTCTCACATGAGTTACCTTGGCACCACTTTGTGCACCGACCCCCATTGAGAGCCACTCCCCTACTGACAACATAAGGATCTAATCCAAAAAACAAGGGTAAACAAAGTGTACAAAATGGATATTAAATCCCAACCATAATACAATAGGAAACACATCCCGTTCGTAGTAACCGATTGTTTAAATTGAAAATAACCAAGTCCACTACCCAAGGAAAACAAGGGTTGAACCATAAATCACAACAACCCCCAATAATAATACAACATCTAGAAGACTTACAAAATCACAACTAACATATTTCCCCAACTTACGTGAACATAAATCATAATTAAATAAGAAATTCAGGCATAGTAATATGAACTATCATTAGGATTTCCTAAATCCAATTTCCATTTCAAGAAAACATTATGATACATTGCTCAAATAAACTAATTTATTACAATTTCATTTACAGACAATAAAGAAATTAAATCTATTTGTTTATTTCAATTTCCCAATTACATCCAAATAAAAATCAATTTCCTCTTTTAAATCATTTCATTTAAATCATCTAATTCGTGCATTTTCATGCACCTATATAAAAAATTCATTTAAATGTATATATATTTTAAAATCAATTACAATTTCCAAAAATAATATTAAATATATATTTAAACAAATATATAAGTATATACATATATATACATATAAATATGTATATATAAATATATACTTACATATATATATATAAATATATACCTACATATATATATAAATATATACTTACATATATATAAATATATATATTATATTATAAAATTTTAAAACCATTTGAAAAAAATCAAAAGCAAATTTATAGAGGTGTTGACGAAAGTTTAATAGACACCATAAATGGCCACGTCAGACTATGTTCACATAGCCAGCTACCCCATGGGGGCGCACGACCTGTGAAGGTAGTGCTAGTGTTGCCTTCACAGAGCCGTCTTCCCCATACAGGGAGTCGGCTATGGGGGTAGCCCCCCCTCAGCCCCCAAAGAATTTAACACAAAAAAATAATTTTTAATAAACCTGCAATTTACATCAAATTGTCGTATGAGCCCTGGATTTGGGTTTTTCAAAATAAGAACTTTTAAATAATCAATGCATATATATATATATTTACATATATGTATATGTAAATATATAATATATATATATATATGTGTGTGTGTGTGTGTGTATAAATATATCAAATATAATTGCTCTAGAAGGGAAAAATTTTCACAAAATTTTCTACAATAAATATTTGCAAAATTTTACAGAGGTTTTCAATTCCCTAGCCAAATAGATCTCATTGGAAACTCATATTCCTTGATGACATATTGATCTATTCTAGGACAATAGAGGAGCATGAGGAGCATCTAAGGCAGGTTTTGCAGTGTTTGAGAGATAATTAGTTATACGCTAACTTGTCCAAACACAAGTTCTTTAAGACTGAGGTTAAGTACCTTGGACATGTGATATCAGGTGAGGGTATTGCAGTGGATCCTACGAAGATCCAAGTGATCATTGATTGTCCTGCACCCACTAATGTATCAAAGATACATAGTTTCATGGGATTAGTAGGTTATTATAGACGCTTTTTTAAGATTTTCTTAAGGATAAGACAGCCTATCAATTCTCTTCAGAGGAAAGCAAAGAGATTCATTTGGTTAGAGCAGTGTGAGTCAAAATTTTAGACTCTAAGGGAGAGGTTGACTAGTGCAATGATTCTTGCAATACCTGATCCTATTGGAGATTTTTTTGTCTATATAGATGCATCTTTGGAAGGATTAGGAGTAGTTTTGATGCAGGATGGTCAAGTTATTGTGTATGAGTCTCGCAAACACAAGGATCATGAGTTGAATTACCCCACACATAATCTTGAATTAGTAGTGGTAGTACATGCTTTGACGAGGTGGAGACACTTCCTTTTGGGGCACATATTTGAGTTGCATAGTGACCATCAGAGCCTACAATACATCTTCATGCAGCCCAATCTTAATGCTAGGTAGAGGTGATGGATGTAGTTCATTTGTGAGTATGACTTCGAGGTGAATTCCATCCAGGGGAAGGAGAAAATAGTTGTTGATGCTCTCAATAGATGGAGAAATGAGTTATCAAAGTTGACTCTTGGTGTGGATTTGAGGAGTTATATTCTTTCTACACTTCCTGCAAACAACTGGTATTAGGAGGTGAGATCAGTGATAGAGACATGCATAACTCTTGAGGGCAGATTCTTAGGTTAATCTCTAGAGTCAGATGGTTTATTGAGACACATGGGATGCATTTATGTTCCATCTTATGGAGATATTTGTACCTTGGTTATGACAGAGGCACATTAGGCACCCTATTCAGCTCATCCTAGAGTGAAGAAGATGCATGCCGATTTGTGAAAGTTATACTTCTAGGTAGGTACGAAGTGAGACATCCATGACTTTGTGTCAAGGTGTTTGGAGTGTCAGTGAGTGAAAGTTGAACAATAGCATCTGACAGGGCTTCTACAACCACATTTAGTGCTAGAATGGAAATGGGATATAATCTTGTTGGATTTCATTGTTGGGTTACCCAATTCTTCATGACAACACGATGCCATCATGGTGATAGTGGATAGGTTGATGAAGGTAGCACACTTCTCACCTATTCATTCATCCTATAATACTTCATCCATTGCTAGAGTGTTCATGGGAGATATTATTAGGTTGCACGGTATTCCTTGTTAGATCATTTTTGACAGGGATCCTGTGTTTACCTCAGCTCTTTGGATGCCATTGCAGCATGCTATGTGGGTGCAATTGAACTTTAGTTAAGCATATCACCTTGAGATAGATATAAAAATTGAGAGGGTCAATTAGATCCTCAAGAATATGTTACACATGTAGGTGATGGACCAACAGACACGATGGGAGGACTATCTCCATTTAGTGGAGTTTGCTTATAATAATAGCTTTCAAAGTTTGATTGGTATGACTCCTTTCCAGGCATTGTATGGACAACCATGTCAGACTCCTTTGAGTTGGGATTAGTTAGAGGATAGAGTTCTATTGGGTTCTTAGATGCTTTAGGATATGGAGCAATAGGTGATCCAGATTAGGGAAAATTTGGTTGCTGCATAGGATAGGAAAATAAAGTATGTAGATGCGCATCAGGTGGACCATCAGTTTGCAGTAGGAGATCGGGTCTTTTTGTGAGTGCATCCATCAAAGAGTCCAATCTGATATGGAAAGGTATGTAAGCTTACACCTCAATTTTCCTGGCCATTCGAGATTCTTGAGAAGATTGGACCAATAGCTTACCATCTTGCTTTGCCACCCAGTCTCTCATGCATACACAACATATTTCATGTTTCAGAACTTAGGCCTTACCACCGTGATATATCTCACATCCTTGATCAGAATTCCTTACAGGTAGAGGATAGATAGCTGGCTTTGGAGCCCATGGCCGTCATGCAACATAAGAGACTCGTGCATTCATCAAATCAAATGGTACCACTGTAAACTCATAGTGACCATAACAAGTGCGAAAAGCCATCTTATGAATGTTAGGATCAAATATGTGTAGCTGATGGTACCTAGACTTAAGATCAATTTTTGAAAAGATCATAGCACCCTTGATCTGATCAAACAAATCATCAATCCTAGGTAAGGGATATCAGTTCTTGATTATCACTTTATTCAATTGATAGTAGTCTATGCACAAACAAAGAGAACCATCCTTATTCTTCACAAAAATTAGTGGTGCTCCCCAAGGTGAAACACTAGGGAAGATGAAACCCTTTGCTAGAAACTCCTCCAGCTACAAGTGGAGCTCCTTAAGCTCTTGTGTAGTCATACGGTATGGAGCTCATGAAATAGGCTTAGATCTAGGCATAAGATCAATCTTAAAATTAATTTCATGCTAAGGTGCATCCCTGGAATCTCATTAGGAAATAAATCTACATACTACTAAAGTATGGGTTGGCTATCAAGAGAAACCTTCTCCTCACTATCTCCCAACTCCAAGTCATCTACTGTCATTGCAAACAATTGACACCCCTAATGTACACACTCCTCAGCTACATAGCCGAGATCATCCTCAATGATATGGGTCTTTGAACTCTCACTATCTCTACCTCCCTACTAGATACATCAATGCATCGAATCAACTTGCGTTGATAATCAATAACAAATCTATGAGCCTCAAGCGAATCCATCCCTAAGATGATGCCATATGACCCTAACGGTATAATGTGGAGGTCTACTATAGTGTGAAAGGATATAATCTTCAATCTACAATCATCTACTAGGGAATGCACTACAAATTTAGCACCAAAGGCCAATTCGACCTACCATTTATCGTTCTGCTTAACTGCCCTCAGTCTACAACACACCATGATAGATGATGAAATAAAATAATCCAATGCTCTTGAATCAAATAAAATGGTAACCTTGTTAACCTGTAACATACCTGAAGTCTCTACCACTATGCTCTAATGATCAGCTTGATGGTTTTCAATCACAAAAAATACCCAATGACCTCTACTCGCATCTCCAATAGTTGGCTCTAACATGGCTGGCCTCTGAGTATAACCTGATGTGCCCTTATTGGAACATTGTTGTGCTATTTGACCCTATTGGCCACAAGAAAAACATCCTATATCCCTGTCAAATCCTCTACCTCCAGGACGCACGCTTGACTATTGAACGCTACCTCCATTATAGGTAGACTATTACTCTATACCAACTTCTCATAATTGGGGCATTTATTTCACCTCCAATTTTCGTCACCCCATGACTAATATCTATCACCCTATCTAAGTAGGAAATTCTTCCATTTCCCCTGTAAATTCTGATGTTGACCACTCTGTGCAGGCACCTATTGTGTCCTAGGTGGTCTAGCTCCCTGAGCTTGACCACTATGTGAACTAGGTCTTGTAGTTGAAGCACTACCTATCTGTACTCCACTATGTCCACCCAATGCCATCACTGAATTCTCCTCCACTAGTCTAGCCTTCTCCACTACTATCTCCATAGTCTTGAGTTCAAAATCCCAAACACCACCATTGATCTAGGAATTTAAGCCCCTAATGAAGTGTTGAACAAGCATGCCCTCATCGTCACCAATACCAGCATATTGTTTGCACTCATACAATTCTACCAACATGGCCATCTATCTCAGAGAATGAAACTCATCTCCACAATGCTGTTGCCAATGGTCAGACAAGAATTTGGCTCTAAAACTCTCAATGAACATATCCCAATAAAATAAATTAATGTCAATACAAAGCTTTTTCTCCTCCAATCTCCACTAGGTAGATACAAAGTCTCGCAAGTGAATGATCGCACATTTGGCCTTGGTGTTGCTATTGTAATCGTGCATAACAAAACACTAGTTTAGGTCTATCAACCATGTCTCAACCTCAAGTCTGCTACCAGAACCATCAAAAGTTAGTGGATGAGCTCTAAGTAAGTCTCTCATATGAGTGGTTGTGACCGCCTCTGACTGTTCTAGAACCTCTCTCTCACCAATATTTATTTGATCTCTATCCTATCTCGGTCCAAGGTGAGCAAGAGTCTCCTCTAACAATTAACGCAATTGAGCCCCCTCAATCACTGGTGGATTTTCATTATGGTCACCACATCCCGAAGCATTCTAGGAAGCTTGTTGTTCCTCACAATCTAATTCATTGGGAACATGTGGAGGTGAATCCTATTGACTACCTTTGTGATTGCCTCCTCAGCCATGACCAAGACCTCTACTGCGACCTTGCCTAGGTGGCATGATCCTACATAGACACACCAAGGTATAATACAAGGTAACACAAACTTAAATCCTACATAACTAACAACTTAATGGGTTCAACATTATCCTAGAGCACCCAGTGTTTAAAATTGGGCTTTGATACCATGTGTAACACCCTAACACACATCCCTAGAGGATGATGCAAACATAATGGAAGCATAAAACTTTTTTTTAAAGTGTAATTAATAACAAGTAAAGTGAACTACACTTAGCACATACATCCTATAAGGTACACGACAATGCTTACATTTGAATCCCATAACATAAAAAAGTAAACTAATCCATAGCATATAAAATATACTCATGAAATAAAGAACATAGATCCAATAACATTAAATTCATTCCATGAGATACAAAGTATTTATTAAAGCCATTCATAGATTGTATTCATTCAATATAGAAATTACAAGGTTCATTTCCAAAATGAGGTAGATCATACAACATTACAATTACAATGATACAAGGATCCTCCTCGAATACAATTAAGGAGTAGTACATATACATAGATATCCAACTGATCCAATAGAACATAAGAGATGGTACAAGCAACTGGAACATGGGAGCTCTCCAATCTGGAAGATCCCGCCATCACGAACATGAAGTGGAAACCCAAAGATGTAAGGTGCATGTTCCACCCATCCAAGTGGTACTTGAAGGCCCACCCCCCATGCTAGGAGATAGTAAAAGGGCTTCCTAGGCATAACCAACAACCTCAAGACATAGAGAATCACAAGACTATAGTAAACAATACAATACATGAAGGTTACATTACTTCTAGAGTAAAAGAATCAAGTATATCAACAGACCAAAGAAATTGTTATCATAGGAGGAGTGTCATCAAAAAGTAGCATGGGTTACCCTGGCAGATCTTCCTAGGCCCTGACCCCCATCTTGGGTTACCCTAGTAGTCTCTCATGATCCCTAGCCCCACATGTAAATTGGTGTAGAATCAAATATCTTTCAAAGGGATAAGATAATGATCTTGCCATTCTAGGCCTTCTCATCTCATATCAAGTCTAAACAAGCCCTTGAGCCCATGAGCAAGACACAATTAACAAGTTATGTGTTTAAAGCTACCCTTTCCCCTAATACATTTATTTAATTTCCACTGAATTAACTAACTCTCACATGAGTTACCCTGGAACCACTTTGTGCGCCAACCCCCGTTGAGAGCCACTCCCCTACAACAACACAAGGATCTAATCCAAAACCCAAGAGTAAACAAAGTGCACAAAATGAATATTAAATCCCAACCATAATACAATAGGCAACACATCTCGTTCATCTGAAAACAACCAAGTGCACTGCCCAAGGAAAACAAGGGTTGAACCATAAATCACAACCCCCAATAATAATACAACATTTGGAAGACTTACAAAATCACAACTAACATATTTCCCCAACTTACGTGAACAACATAAATCATAATTAAATAATAAATTCAGGCATAGTAATATGAACTATCATTAGTATTTCCTAAATCCAATTTCTATTTCAAGAAAACACTATGATACATTGCTCAAATAAACTAGCTTATTACAATTTCATTTACAGACAATAAAGAAATTAAATCTATTTGTTTATTTCAATTTCCCAATTACATCTAAATAAAAATTAATTTCCTCTTTTAAATTATTTCATTTAAATCATCTAATTCATGCATTTTCATGCACCTATATAAAATATTCATTTAAATGTATATATATTTTAAAATCAATTACAATTTCCAAAAACAATATTAAATATATATATAAGTATATATACATATATATACATATAAATATGTATATATAAATATATACTTATATATAAAAATATATATTATATTATAAAAATTTAAAACCATTTAAAAAAAATCAAAAGCAAATTTATAGAGGTGGGAATGAAAGTTTAATAGGCCTCATAAATGGCCACATCGGGCTACGTTCACATAGCTGGCTACCCCATGGGGGCATGCAGCCTGTGAAGGAAGCGTTGGCGCTGCCTTCATAGCGTCGATTTCCCCATATGGGGAGTCGACTATGGGGGTAGCCCCCTAGCCCCCAAAGAATTTAACACAAAAAAAAACTTTTTAATAAACCTACAATTTACATCAAATCATTGTACAGGCCTTGGATTTGGGTTTTTCAAAATAAGAACTTTTACAAGAACTTTTAAATAAACAATGCATATATATATTTATATATATGTATATGTATATATAATATATATATGTATGTATATGTATATATATATATATATATATATATATATGTATGTATGTATGTATAAATATATCAGATATAATTGGTCCAGAAGGGCAAATTTTTCAGAAAATTTTCTACTAGAAATATTTGCAAAATTTTACAAAGGTTTTCAATTTCCTAGCCAAATAGATCTCATTGGAAGAAAAAAAATAGTCTTCTACAGGAAGATCCTTTCCAATACATTCAGAGGATTTTCTATAGGTTTTGACAGGAAGATTTAAATCCATTCCTACAGAGGTTTTTCTAAATTTTTCTATAGTTTTCCTTCTGGGAATTTTTTTGTTTTAAATCAATTTCTACAGAGGCTCTAAAGCTTTCACGACAAATTTTCAATTTTCAAAACATAAAGAAGCTTTAAAAAAATTGATATTTTCTTCATTGCACAAACAATCTTTTCCAAAAAAATAACCAATTCTAATAGCCTTTTCTGATTTGAATTTAAACAAAACAATTAAAGAACCTATTCCAGAAGCTTAAAGAATCGAAGTTTGAAGTAGAGCCTCGTCTTCAGATTCCAATATTACCAAAGCTTCTTCCAAATATCCCTCTTTCCAAAATTTTGAAGAGCAAAATCAAAGCCAATTTCCCAAGAACGTCTTCCCCAATTTTTTTCAAGAACCCCCCAAAATATATTTTCTCATTGTCTTGAAGTAGCCTCTTTCCTTCTTTTAGTTAATGCAATTATTCCCTCCTAGAATTAATTTCCAACAATAGTGTTTAATTTTTCTAACACGTGTCAGAAATAAAATATCTTTCCAACCAAATCACAAATATTTCCTCTAAAATATTTACAAGATATTTGTGCATTTAATAATTCAAAATCACATATTAATTTATAATTAAATTTAATCTAATTAATTTAATCACTTTATAAAATAAATTTAATCTCAAAGATTGAATTACTTTACAAAATAAATTAAATCAATTAACTAAATCAAATTTAAAGTTTCTAACAACATTAATCACGATTAAATAAATAATCAATTAAAAACATCATAAGCATTAATTAACATTAATTTCCCATAGAGCATACCTTGGAATATAAATAAACGACAAGGAAAATGGAAAAAAACATGACAACAAAGCATGACCAAAACAATTGATGACACACTATGACTAGGGTTGTGGTTTGACAAGGAAACCCTGTTACTATTTCCTAATCAACTATTCTATTGGGCAATGGACACACTCAAACCTGTGAATATAGGTGGAGTCGATGTCCTGTACTTGCAATCAAAACATATGTCATACATATATATATCATGAATAGTCACATCGTGAAGAGAAAATCCTAGATTCACAAGGTGCTCACAAGCACGTGATGCAATCCCGTTCCCTTCACCAATACAGTGTCACATCAAAACTGATGAAACTGAAACATCAAATAACTATAGATGAACATATATCAATATAAACTCAAATAAACAACTATGCTAACCATAAAGTATGTCATAATCAATAATCATCCATATAGTGTACCATCACATCTAAATATAAAAACCATCATCGCTCCAATGTCAGCAATCAAATAACAACAGCATAGTATCATAGTCTATCAAAATAAAAACACTATCAGAAAACATAACCAAATCAGAGGGGTGCTACATGTCATATCTCCTACAACCTTTCCACCTATAAGAATTCCATTCACTTGTCCCTCGAACACATACACATCTTCACCTTTTTCACCTCCATCTAATAATACAAGTAGTGACTCTCTCATAAATCAACTCTTGCAAATTGTTTTATCCCTTCAAGAGAAAGTTTCCACCATCAACCAAAATCAAAATGTCCCACCTACATATTATGTCAAAAGTAGTCCATTTTCCTTGGAGATATTGTGAACATCAATGTCACAAGTTGTAGAGGTGCCTAAACTCAATAAATATGGGGGGGGGGGGAAGATATCATTCAAACCATGTTTTATCTTATACCACCTTATGTAGTGACTTTACTCTTGAAAATAAACTCCTGGCTAAGCAATTCCCTAGGTCCTTGAAAGATACCACATTAGAATGGTTTTCCTCATTACCAAATAGCTCAATTGATTCATTTAATGAACTTGTTGAGGTATTTATCAACCATTTCCAAGTGCATATGACCCCTTAGATGACCTTGGGTGATTTGATGAGATGTAAGCAAAAATACGAAGAAAAGATTATCGATTTTATCTCACGCTATCAATCGCTTTATTCCCAAATCAATGTAAAGATCATTGAACCTCACCTTCCAAATATGTTCATAGAGAATTTGTAAAACAAGATACAAGATAAGCTTACCATGATGAAATTCACCTCCTTCATGCACTTATGTACCACCCTCCATGATTATCAACTCGGTTAATAGTCGAGATGCAAAACCCACTTCTAGGTGTACTGAAAATTCTGAGTCTACAAACCAAAACAATTATCTATATTTTAGAAAATAGAAAAAGGGTTCCTTCAACTTAATCCCCCTCAACAAACAACTCAACATGTTGATAACCAAGTAGCTACTGTAAAAGCAATGATACCTTGTAGCTATGGGGACCTGAAAAGACATTTCACTCCCCTACCCGATACCCTTTATAACACAATGACATAATTCTTAGAATATAAAATTATTACCCTACCTCCCATTAAAACACTTGATCCTAATAAAACTTTGCCTCCAAAATTTAGATAAAACACTTGTTTCCTTTATCACTAACAATATGGACATGACACGAAACATTGCAAGCATCTTAAACATTTGGTGCAAGAACTCATTTATTCCTAGCGTCTTTATATTGGAAGTTTTAATAATCAAGGAAATAAGTTTGTTTCCCCTCCTAACCAAAATTTTCAAATCTTTACCAAACCTATGCCTAATAATAATATTTCATTTTTCAAAGCTAGTGAAACTAAAAAGAATGATGTGATGAATGTCGATATGGATGATGATAAAAAAGACACTGTTCAACATGATCCTATAGATGATATGGTGGGAGTGATAGAAATTATACCTCATAAGGAATACACTAAAAATCCTATTGAGATTGATTTATCCTCACAAGATATACTTAAACATGCACCCAATGGTCCTCTTTACATAGCTGACTAAATCTATGAAAATCCCACCAATGGGATATTGATAGATCCTATATATGGAGAGAATGTGATCATTGAGGAATTTTTACTTGTGCATGAGCTTTATCAAGAAATATATGATAAAAAAAAATAATAGATCAAGATTCATAACCATTTCACTTGCCCTATGATAGGATTGATCACCCTTCCTTTTGAAATAGGACCAAAAACATTAGATGTCTCATTCTCCATCATCTTGACATCAGATCAATTCTATGTGAAGCTTGGATACCCATGGCTACACTCCATGGAATTTGTCCCGTTGGTCATGCATAAATGCTTAAAGTTTCCTGTTGAAAATGGCATCTTTAATGTGCATCATATTGGCATTAACCCTTTGTCTTCCCATGGAAATTTTTCCTTAGATTTATTTTGACCTAAGCCTATAGAACCTATCAAACCTTGAGAAGACTTCTTTTTCAAATCCTACCAAAATTTCAACGAAAATACATAGAAAAACTTTCCCTTCAAAATATGGCTCAACCTATGACCAAACCTACCATCCTTGATGAAACCATGATTGAACCTAAAGACATGTCAAGCATCCAAGATAAATCTAAGATAAACCCTTCAACTAACTCCTAAAATAGACCAAGAGATAACTATAACAATCCCATCACACCTCCTAGGATTAAATACATTTACAAAGTTAAGGAGAAATTGGTTGAACAAACTTCCATGGGTTCCTCTATTCCTCCCTTTAGGGAAGAAAAGAAACCTATACTTGATCATCTGGCTCCTACACAAATGCAACTTGAAAAATGAACTAAAAGAAATAGAGATGATAGAGAGCGTAGGTGTAGAGTTCGTTCCCTTACTCAAAAGTTAAATGAAGAAATAAATAAAGAAAATCAATATCCAAACTTGACTGAAGCAATACATGATGAGTCTCCCCCTTTGTAACAACAAAATGATCCTATATAATAATCACAACAAGAGCTAAACCCTTCTTTCAAAATTATCATTCGACCTCCTATTGTGATTAATTTAGATGATGATGAAGAGATTATTAAAATTGATGAGGAGGTCCATAATGAATTGAATACATTTTTTTCCTCTTCCATGAGCTGAAATGACACTTCTCCTAAGAAGAGTGTTGAACTTGGTAATGACCCTACTTCGACACTTTCTATTGTCCCTTTGGCTAGTTTTCCACCTTCAAAATATAATGAACATGATTGAGATGTAGATAACCTACTTTAGGTTGACTTACATGTGCGTTAGTAGTATTTTTTATTTATTTATTTTTCCTTTGTATGATTATATGTGTGTAATGTGGTCCCCCATACTATTCTTTTTGATGTTCTTTCTCTCTTTGTGACATTCCTATATGTGTACCTTCATTCGTATCTACATCATAAATATTTTTATCATTTCCTTTTATATTTTCTTTGTCTTGTGTTTTCCTTCTCGGGATGATGCAAGACATCAAGAAATTCATGTCTCTTCCATGTTGACCCAAAAACTTTTTCTTTATCTTTTCTTTATCTTGTGTTTTCCTTTTGGGGATGATGCAAGGAATCAAGATATTTAGGTTTTTTCCATGTTGACCCAAAAGGCTTTTGTTTATTTTTGATCTCTTTATGCCATTCTTTCAATTCTATGAGTATTTGGGGAATGATTTCAGTTTTGATCTCTCTAAAAATAGTGTAGCAAGAACATACTGACCCCAAATCCATAGATCCCTCTTATTTTTAGAGTTTTATTTTGGGGGAAAACCCATGTTCTTTTCATTACGTAGCTTCATTTGGAAACATATGACTTAGCATAGGGCTTTCCAAGTTAGCTCTCATATCTTATTTATTGTTAGCATTCTATCATTTACTACTTTAAAGTAATTTCTCACAACATGGTTTTTAGTAACTCCTTTAAAGTGGGGGAATACATTGGAATTATTCTCTTTCATTTTGATTATAATTCATGTTTCATGGTGTAGTCTTCTTGATTCATGCTATGCATTTTTTTTTTCTTTGTGGATGACATTGGGTGTGTTGTCCTTCAAGAGCACGATATCTCCTAGCATATTAAATTCCTCTTAGCGGATTGATTTGACAAATTACATGCCCTAGGTTTTGAAAATTTTATTCTTTGATTGGTCCTCTCTTGGAGACATTAGGCACAATGTTCTCTAAGTTAAAGACCTCACATGAATTAATAAAGAATCCTTTGAAAGTTCTCTATTTCTCACTTACAAAATTTTGGTTATATGGCAACCTTTCATAATACACCTTGCTTGCATATGGCACCATAGTTTTTGTTCATGAGTTTCAATCATATGAAGCTTTTATTGCCTCATGAAGCTCAAATTTCACTATTGTGTGGCACCTTATCAAAGTTATCAAGAGGTATAACTTTGGTATGGTTTGACGAGAAGATGATTCAAGGAAATTAATTTCCCCTAGCCACTCACATGTGTGTGTGAGTGCATATCATCCATGTGTGTATGTGTATCACCTCTTTGGATTACTCACCCAATGGACAACCTGAAGTTTTGTTGCCTCAGAGTGAGCATGTATTTTTGGGAAAGCATCCTAGATCTGATCCACATTGCAATGGAAAAATGATCGAAGCTTGATCCACCCCTTTTTTCTTTTTTTCTTTTCTCCTTATCTTTGGTAGTGCATGCTTGTGTTTTGTTAATGTTCTTTATATATTTTCATGTGTGTTCTTTTGTGCCTATGTTGGTTTTCCATAGGACCTTGGTCATGGGGGCTTGTGCAACCCTCTTGATCATGGTTGTCCTATCTTACTAGCATTGGAACATTTGGACCCCTCTTGATGTGCATTGGTCTAATTTAGTGTGAGTTTGAAGCAAGTTCTTCCTCTCAATAAAGTGGGGGCTAGATCTAATTACAAAAAAAATACTCCCTAACATGGCCTTGATTTAGTGTCGTAATGTGTCTAACACATTCACATTAGGTCTTGGGCCCTTGTGAACAAAATTATTTTAATTGTACCTCATTTGGAGTGTTATAAAGTTTTGTAACACACTTTCACACTTCTCTAGGGTTTTACTAAATAATTGGGATTCTTTATGCTTTAATTGGCCTAATTTTGCATCCATAAGCCTCATTTAATGCATCTTTTCAAGGATTATCTTGACATAAATAAGCATCCAATCATAATTCATGTGTTTTTATTTTATGTGGCCCAAATTTAGTGATCTAGGACTCATACGCTACCTTGGACATATGGGTGCCACCTAAGGTTTTGGGCTACGATATGGATTTCAAACCTTTCTAAGCATTTTTTAAAATTGTCCCATAATTAATGCCTAATGGGACCCATAAGCCACTTCTGGCATATGAGTCTTCTATGGCCCAAAATAAAATTTAATTCAAATTCTTGGTGGGAATTTATCCTCCTAGATCTGATGTCGGCTTGTAGTGTTATAATTTAAAGAAATCTAGCATAAACATGTATAAATACAAGTTTTTTTCGCTCATTTTCACCTAAGCATTCATGAGATCAACCTAGCAAGTTTAATGAGCATCCTTATAGTAATTTTGAGTTCACAAGAGTATTCAAGGGCTGATTATCAACTATTTTAGAGCATAATACAAGCATCAAGCATCATGTCAATGTCATCATCCATCATGTTTGTTTTTGAGCTAACAATTGTGATGTAGGGTTTCATGATTCAATCTAGCATTCAATTCAAGATCTATCACATTCAAGCAAGAGTCAAGATCTACATCCATTATATCCACTTCATACATGTTTTCAAAACTTTATTGTTAGGGTTTAGTGAGTTGCAATATTAAATTTTTTCATTCATTATTCTCTTTTCCTATTTCATTTCATTTCAAGTTTGATTACCAAAATGAGGTTTGACCAAGGCAAACCCATTTCCACTACTAAAACAACATTTTCCCCTCTCTTTAGTGTGTGATTTTTAGATCTAGGTTGAAGACATAGTGAAGAGAAAGTTTGGAGAAAGTTGTCAAAGTGTCCAAAGTTGTGAAAGTTTCCTCCTTGAATTTGAGATCATTGGAAGACACCTACATGTTACAAATCAGAGTTTCAGATCCATAAATCAAGTGAAAAGGAAAGAGAAAAAATTGAAGAGAAGAATAAGGATTTGAATTTCTAGAAACCCTAACTAGACTAATACGACACTTTTGGCATATGAGTCCCAACATAGGTCAATTTCTATATTTTTGCAAATCCAAAATCTACATTGTCAAAAACTTGTTCTTCCCCTAAAACCCTGATCCGGGACAAATCACCCAGTTTGGTGTATGAGTCCTAGTCAGCATTAATTTCATAATTTTAACATTTTAGAGCTTCATCTAGTCCTCTTCAGGTTTTCAAGTGCACACCTTTCATCTCCCAACTTTCTATTCTATTTTACATGCATTTTTAGGTCATTTAGTGAAGTATTGCATCACATTAGGTTTAAGCATTACATCTTGCATTTAATTAGACTTTTCAAGACCTACCTTGGTGGTGAACCCCTCTTTAGTTTATTATCAGAACCTAGGAAAACCCTATTACAAGATCTCTCTCTCCTTTGCATACTTTAGATTGAGATCTGTAGGGTTTCCCTTCAATGAAATGATTGTGAAGTGTGTTTGATCTATGTCTTAAACCATAAGAAGAAAATCCATTTTTAGTTATTTCATTTTGGTGAAACTACATTTAGATCATCATAATTCTAATTTGGAGTGCATCATCATCCTAGATCTTGTTTGCATTAACATTTCATTGCATTTTACATTAATTAATTAGCATTCTAGTGTTTCTAATTTTTGCATTAGTGAAAATGCATATAGGTTGCATTTTTAATCTCAAATAATTGAAAAAAATTTGAATCGACATTTTCATTTAGGTCACTGATCATACAAACTAAAAAGCATAAAAATCGCTTGAAATTTTCTATTTGTTTTGAAAAAAACCCTCACTGGGACTCATATGCCCCTCTAGGTGATTTAGTCCTAGTGCAGATTTTAAGCTACATTTTCTAGAATTCAAAACTCTATTTCTATGTTCCTGTTTGCTTTTGATAACTTTCTATTTTAGTTTATAGAGTTTCTATTATATTAATTTCATTATACTTAGCTTAAATTTCATTTGGATTCATCTTGAATTTAGTATCCCTTGCATGAGCATTTCTACTTGGTTTCCTATTGATAATACTATAGTGAGATGAAGTTCGAGACTCATGTCTTCCTTTGATAGCACAATCATCATGGATCTTAGGTTGTCTATCTCTTTCACTCCTAGTATTGAAACTAGTTCACTGGGCATGGACCATACCCTTAACAACTCTTTGTCTTCAAGTAGTATGATGCATGTTGAAAAAATGGTTGCTAGTGTTCCAAAAGAAAACATAATCCAAATTCATGAAGAATTAGCAAACCTACAACATCAAGTGAGAAATGACAATATTTCAACCACTGTTATTCCTATTATAGCTATCACCCATCGCATGCTTGAAACTGAAGATAGACTTGACCTTATGCATAACATAGTTAAGATATTTAGAAATCACCTTACCTCAACCACTAGTTGTCTGTTACCCTTGAACAATTCCATGAGCCAAGGAGGAAGTCAAATTCCTCCTCCCACAAAAATTACCTCTATTCCTACCTATACCAAACCTCAAGTCACAACAACAATGCAATTGACTAGTAATGTGATTCATTCCTTGGGTATTTCCAATAGCATCCCTAGCACCTTTGAGGCATCACATGTCATATCACCTACCACCTTTCCATTATAATAATTCTATTCACTTGTCCCTCAAACACATACTCACCTTCACCTTTTTCACCTCTATCTCATAATACAAGCAATTACCCTCTCATAAATCAACTCTTGCAAGTTGTTTCATCCCTTCAAAAACAAGTTTCCACCATCAACAAAAATAAAAATGACCCACCTACATATTATGTCAAAAGTGGTCCATTATCTTTGGAGATATTGTGATAACTAATGCCACAAGGTGTAGAGGTTCCTAGATTCCAGAAAAATGGGGGAAAGGAGATCCCTCAAACCATGTTTATTATACCACCTTATGTAGTGACTTTATTCTTGATGATAAACTCTTGGCTAAGCTTTTCCCTAGGTCCTTGAAAGATACTACATTAGAATGGTTTTCAATGAATTTTTTGATGCATTTATCAACCATTTCCAAGTGCATATGACCCCTAAGATGACCTTGTCTAATTTGATGAGATGAAAGCAAAAAGAAGAAGAAAAGATTACCGATTTTATCTCACACTATCAATTAATTTATTTCCAAATCGATGTAAATGTCCCTGATCCTCACCTTCAAAAGATGTTCACAAATAATTTGCAAAGAAAGATACAAGATAATCTTACCATGATTAAATTCCCCTCCTTCATGGACTTATGTACTGCCCTCCATAATTATAAAAACTTCGATAGTAGTCGAGATGCAAAACCCACTTCTAGCTATACTAAGAAGTTTGAGTCCACAAACCAAAACAATTATCAACCTTTTAGAAAATAGAACAAAGGGTTCCTTCAACTTAATCCCCCTCAACAAACAACTCAACATGTCGATAACCAAGTAGCTGCTATTAAATCAATGATACCCTTTAGTTATTGTGACCCGAAAAGAAAATTCACTCCCCTACCTAGTACCCTTCATAACACAATGACACAAATATTAGAATAAAAATGATTAACTTGCATCCCATTAAATACCTGATGCTAATAAACCTTTGTGTACAAAATTTAAACCAAACGCTTATTTCCATTATCACCAAAAAAATGGACATGACACAAAACATTACAAACATCTTAAACATCTGGTGCAGGACCTCATTGATCTCGGTTGTCTTTTCATTGGAGTTGTTAAAGATCAAGGAAATAAGGCTATTTCCCCTCCTATCCAATATTTTGAAATCTTTACCAACCCTATGCCTAACCTTAATATTTCATTCATCAAATCTAGTGAAAATAAAAATAATGATGTGATGAATGTTGATATAGATGATGATAAAAATGATACTGTTCAACATGATCCTATAGATACTGATCCTATGGATGATATGGTAGGAGTGATAGATGTTATACTTCATAAGGGCCATGATAAAAATCCTCTTGAGATTGCTTTTTCCTCACAAGATATACTTAAACATGCACCCGATGGTCCTCTTTACATAGCCAGACGAATCTATGAAAATTCCACCAATGGGATATAAATAGATCCTATTTGTCGAGATAATATGATCACTGAGGAATTCTTACTTGTGCATGATATTTATCAAGAAATATATGATAAAAAGAAAGCATGGATCATGACATATAATAGTTTCACTTGCTCTACTATAAGATCGATCATCATTCCTTTACAAATAGTACCAAAAACATTAGATGTGTCATTCTCCATCATCTTGACGTTAGATCAATTCCATGTGAAGCTTGGATACCCATGGCTACACTTTTGGACTCAAGGGAACATAGAGAGGGGGGGGTGAATCGGTGTTATGCAAATTTGAACTTTATTAATATGATATTTAAACCATTAAACCAAAGGAAAGATGCAAACACACAAAGTAATCATCCACAACACCATAACACAAGGATTTTTATGTGGAAACCCAATTAGGGGAAAAACCATGGTGGAGGTCAATCCATAATTTGAGTACTCAAATATAAGTTTTACAAAAAGGGAATGCACTTGCATTCAGGCTCACTGCCTAGAGCTCATTGTTCAAAATAGAAAGGCTTATTGCCTTACAAAAATTTTAGTTTAAGACCATATGAAGGGTTGAACTGAAGTAGTAGCATCTAATTATGCCAGGTTATAGTTCCAGTTAGGCTCATAGATCAGATTATGGACCTTTTGTTTGATTCTACTCTTCACTTTGCTCTGCTTTGCAATTCACATCACAAATCCATGCATAGATGAATTTGTACCACTATCCTTCTAAATTTCACACCACACACTAATATAATTCACATCACACACATTTTCTTCTACAAAATGATACATCCAATCTCATATATATATCCGCTATCAAGGATTTGATTATTCATATGTCGGATTTCATAAAACATAAAATACTTTCCAACTGTCGACTAGATCCACAAATAATTATTTATGCGCACCACCCATAGTCGATCAAAGCATAGTGAGGACCCAAATAAACATATTGAAACATAGAAAAATTTAACAAATTACTTCTTAAACATCCACAATGGCTAATTTCGCCAAGTCGACCTTCTAGTACAGATAACCAAAAAATTAGTGCACCAGATCTCCCAGATCATACACCAGTGAATGCATAGGCACAAAATTCTAGAATAAGTTATTCTAGATACTCAATGATATTCCCTGAGATGTGCAACATGAAATGATAAGTAGATAATGCACATTGATTGACAAACTCAGGTTTAACCAGATGCCCTGTTCTTCATTTTTTTCTACCGGTATGAACCAATACTAATATGTGGATCAGATGAATGAATTTAGGTTGCCATCAATGAAAAAACTCGAAGCCATATTCCAACAATCTCCCCCTTTGGCATTGATGGCAACACTTAGTGAAAAATTACTAAGTGTCAAAACCAATATGAGTATGCTACCAAACTTCAAAATTTCAAAACATAGCTCCCCCTTAGATTGATGAGGCATTTTTCACTGCTTTCCCTCCCCTTTTGACATAAATGACCAAGCTGGAAGCCTTATGATGACAAAAAACATGTTCAATCTCCCCTTTTGAAATATAACAAAAACTTCAAAACTATTTTCAAAATTTGAAAAATAACAACTGCAACTTGAGTTAGAAGATTATCTTGTGATTCTCTTTCATCTTCGGGAGGAATTTCTTCCAAGATTCTATTGCAATCCCAATGATTATGATCATGCTATTATTCTTAGATGTACTATTGACAATATCAGTGAGGGATTATGAAATTGTGATCGCATCCTCTAGTTTTTCACCTTTCCTCAGTATCTCAACCATCTGTTCCATTTTGCATTTAGTTAGGTCCTTCACTTTCCAAAACGTCTCCATGAGTGTGTTTTTAGTGAACTAAAATTTTGTGTTCTCCGACTATAGCTCTTGAATTCTTTTCTTGATTATACTATCCTGATCCTGAAACATATCAAAACTTTTTCCAATCCCATTCAATTCTATTTGAATTTACTCCAACTTCTCTTTCCATTTCCCAACTGCATGAGGCCAACAGATGCAATAGTTATAGATGTTATTTTTTGCACTTATGCATTGCCTCAACTCATTCATTTTCTTTTTCAACTTGGTAAGTGATAGCTTGAACTATTCCTACAAATTAGAGATTATTTCTCCTTCTTTGTTTTGAAACTCAGAGTTCACAGTTTCCTTAATGCATTCAATCATTTCTTGAGGTAAAATATTTTGCATATTCTCCAATTTGATCTGACTGTGCACAACATGAGCACTTAGCACACTTAAGATCATATCTTGATCATATGAGGGTTTGATAGACCATAATTGAACAATTTTTTGTATTCCATTTTCCTCATGAATAAGTTGTTGCAACTTTTCTTTTGTCAAGTCATCTTCTTCTTCACTTGCTTCTATAATTTCCTTTTCTTGTTTTGATTCGGTTGAATCTTGCTCTTTTCCCTGTATGTCCTCAATTTCCTCATTGGATTCCTCATCTGGTATATCCATAATCTCCTGTTCCTTTCCTTTTCCTTCAATTTTCAAAATCTTGCATTTTGGAGGAGTACAAACAATAATTCCTTTTTCTCTTTTCTTCTTTCTCTCCATCCCACCAGAAGAGGAACCAAATTCAAGTGCTCTTACCAGAAGAGAAATAACAAAAAAGCCAAAATTTTCTAGCAAACTCTTAATGAAACTTTCACATTCTTGATCATAGTTAGCCAAACTCTTAATGAAACTTTCACATTCTTGATCACAGTTAGCCAAACTCTTAGAGTGTGTGTAGATTTGTTTGCACACCAGTTCATTTACTTTCCACACCACATTGTTGTTCATTGGTAAACAATTCAGAAAGTACATTACCAGACATATGACCAAAGTACCAAACATGAAAGGGTAACCTATCTCTTTTGTTAATTGTAAGTTCTCCATCAATTGATCCTTTAACAGTCTACATAGGTCAAATTCCTGGCCTTCCATTATCATTTTGTGTGAGATGTAGACTGCACCAGCCGAAGTTGCTCCTTCTCTATTTCTGAAAAAGATTTTATATTCTACACCATGCACAATGTACCTTGTCATTTTTGATTACCAAGATTATTAATTCCCTTTGATCTCCACTAACTTTGATTAGGGTTTTGACTTCTTTATTCCAGATGGATTTCTTTCTTGGTATATTCCTAGCTTTGCATAATCCAATTAAATTTTCAATTAATTCCTTTGAAATGATGTAGGGTTTGTCCAGAATCAAAGTGTCATTGTTCAATCCGCTCAAAATTAATTTAACGATTTCCGCATTCTCAAAATAGGGAAACTCATTCCAAATGTCCAAATTCTTGTGTTTGGCTTCTTTCATCCATTTCAATTCATTAAGAAACAACAAATTTCTTACAGCTCTCATCTTCCCACTATTGTATTCATCTAAATTGATTGACCCTTTGATTTGTTCCATTTTTCCTTTCGTACAATCACACACCAAAATATTTGAAAATTCTAAAAACAACTGAAATACTTGATGAATTTCAAGATTCATCATTGAATTAACTTTACTCCTTCGAAATTCTATTGCAAAGTGACAAATGAGGGTTACAACTTATCTTTCATAGCTCACACACTTGTAATAAATGTATTTTCCCTAGCTATTCCGGATACCCTATTTTCTCAGATAGCGAGAGAAAAATTCTTTTGTGAAACTATGAATTCTTTGAGTTTACTTGTGAGTTTTTTCCTGAAAATTTGTAGATTAGTAATACACCTTTTGACAATATTTTGCAATCCGGTACCAACTTACGGACAGGGGAAAAAGGATTTTCTTAAAAAACTCCCCCTAGGCCAATGGCTTAAGATCAATTTCCAAAGGAATTACCAAAAGCAGGTTCCGATGTAAAACCATTTCCACCTTCAGATTCATTCTTCCTTACCTATGTCTTCTCCACCTGATCTCTTATTTCATCCACAATCATTTTTTCCTTTTCTTTATCATTTTTCTTTGTATTTCTATCTTTGTATACTAGAGCTCTTTTACCCACACTTTTGTTTTTGCAAAATCTTGCAATGTGACTGTATCTATTGTAATTGCAACACATAGTAGTTACTTGTCCAGAACAATCATTCCATTGATTTCATCTTGATCTACATTGATTAGAAATATGCCCAATTCTTCCACAGGTATAACATTCAACATTCCTTCTATTGATAGAGTAGTTTGACACGTTTCTACATTTGATTGATTTATGATCAAACTTTTTGCAATTGAAACACTGGCTAGAGAATGATGGATTACTTGATTTAATTTTACTTCTACACTGAGCAACCATATGATCAAATTTATTTCAATAAAAATAGTATCCATTAAACTTCTGAGCATTAGGTTGTCTTATCGGATACCTTCCATCTTTGTTCATCTGACTTCCTTGCCTAAAATTTCTTTGTCCATATCCAAAACTTTCTCCTTTCTCATATCCAAGACCTCACTTTTCTTTAGCATTGTTCTGTCCTTGAGTTTTCTCATCAAGCTCAACAAAACTAATCTTAAAATTCTCCTTGTATTCATTTGCAGTAGTAAGTTCATTTATAAGAATAATAATCTATTTTTCAAGCTTTTCTTAATTATTTTTGGATTGTCGCAGTTCACTCTCCAACTGAATGAATTGTCCATTTTATCTTCTGCATTCATTAGATCTTTATTTTAAGGACTGGGCAAGACTCTCCTCATTCTTCTTTCTTTCTTCAATTTCTTTAGTCAACTTCATCACCATGGATTCCATTTCATGCTTTAGGGTAGCATTGTTTCTGGAAAGATTTTCATATTCTTCAGTTATTTCCTTCAAGGTTTGATTTAGGTGAGCATCATCCATGTTTTCACTTTATTTTTTCTTAATCTGATCACATATATTTTTCCTCTTTTCCCTGGATTTAACAATCTGATCTTTCAATGTCTGAATGAATTTCTCAGCATCCCTAAGATTTGATTTCAATTCTTGGACTTCTACTTTAGATTGATCAAGGTCATCAAGTGCCACCAAAATCTATTGCTGAAGACTATTAGAATCCATTACATTCCAAGATCCACCTCAAGCTGCTAAGCTTCTTTTGAGGAACTAGCTCTGATACCAATTATTGGGCTCAAGGGAACACTGAGAGGGGGGTGAATAAGTGTTATGCAAATATGAACTTTATTAATATGATATTTAAACCATTAAACCAAAGGAAAGATGCAAACACACAAAGTAATCATCCAAAACACCATAACACAAGGATTTTTACGTGGAAACCCTGTTAGGGGGAAAACCACGGTGGAGGTCAATCCATAATTTGAGTACTCAAATATAAGTTTTACAAAAAGGGAATGCACTTGCATTCAGGCTCACTGCCTAGAGCTCACTGCTCAAAATAGAAAGGCTCATTTCCTTACAAAATGTTTAGATTAAGACCATTTGAAGGGTTGAACTGAAGTAGTATCATCTAATTATGCCAGGTTACGATTCTGATTAGGCTCATAGATCAGATTCTGGACCTTCTATCTAATTCTGCTCTTCGCTCTGCACTGCTTTGCAATTCACATCACAAATCCATGCATAGATGAAATCGTAAAAATATCCTTCTAAATTTCACACCACACACTAATATAATTCACATCACATACATTCACTTCTACAAAATGATACAACCGATCTCATATATATATCTGCTATCAAGGATTTGATTATTCATATGTCGACTTTCATAAAACATAAAATACTTTCCAACTGTCGACTAGATCCACAAATAATTCTTTATGCGCATCACCCATAGTCAATCAAAGCATATTAAAGACCCAAATAAACATATTCTAACATTTAAACATTTAACAAATTACTTCTTAAACATCTATAATAGCTAATTTTGCCAAGTTGGCCTTCTAGCACACATAACTAGAAAATTAGTGCACCAGATCTCCTAGATCGTACACCAGTGAATGCATAGGCACAAAAATCTAGAATAAGGTATTCCAAATACCTGATGATCTTCCCTAAGAAGCACAACATGAACTGATAAGTAGATAATGCACATTGATCGACAGACTTGTGTAATCGAATGCCTTGTTCTTCATTTTGTTCTAGCGGTATGAAACAATACTAATCTATGGATCAGATGAATGACTTTAGGTTAACATCAATGACAACATTAGAAGCCATATGCCAACATACACTCCATGGAATCTATCCCATTGGTCATGCATAAATTTTTAAAGTTTCCTATTTACAATGGCATCTTTACTGTGCATTATAGTGGCTTTAACCCTTTGTCTTTCTGAGGAAACTTTTCCTTGGATTTTTTTTGGCTCAAGCCTATGGAACCTATCAAACCTCAAGAAGAATTATTTTTCAAATCCTACAAAAATTTCAAGGTAAAATGAATAGAAAACTTTCCATTCAAAACATGCTTCAACCTATGAACAAACCTACCATCCTTGAAGAAACCATGATTGAACCTAAAGATATGTCAACTATCCAAGATCAATCTAAGATAGAACCTTCACCTACCTCCTACAAGAGACCAAGAGATAATGATAACAATATCATCATGCCTCTTAGGATTAAAAAAGTTTACAAAGTTAAAGATAAAGTGGTTGAACAACCTCCCATGGCTTCTTCTATTCCTCCCCTCAGGGAAGAAAATAAACCTATGGTTGATCATCCAGCTCCTACACAAATGCAACTTTAAAATTGAACTAAAATAAATAGAGGTGCTAGAGAGAATAGGCATAGACATCATGTCCTTGCTAAAATGTTAAATGAAGAAAAAAAATAAAGAAAATCAAGATCCAAACTTGACTGAAGCAATGCATGATGAGTCTCCCCATTCACAACAAAAAAACATGATCCTACAACACAATCAAAACAAGAGCTAAACCATTCTTTAGACATTATCATTTGACCTCCTATTGTGATTAATTTATATGATGATGAGGAGATTACTAAAATTGATGTGGAGGTGCATGATGAATTGAATACATTATTTTCCACTTTCATGAGATTAAATGAAAATTCTCCTAAGAAGAGTGTTGAACTTGTTAATGACCCTAGTTTGGCACTTGCTATTGTCCCTTTGGCTAGTTGTTTGAATTTGGCATACAATGAACATGATTGAGATGTATATGAAATGCTTTAGGTTGACTCACATGTTCCTTACTAGCCTTTTGAATTATTTATTTTTCCTTTATATGAATGTATGTGTAACTTAGTCCCTTGTACTATTATGTTTGATGTTCTTTCTATCTTTGTGACATTTTTCTATTTGTACCTTCATTCTTCTCTATGTTGTAAATATTTTTATGATTTCCTTTTATATTTTCTTTGTCTTGTGTTTTCCTTTTGGGGATGATGCAAGGCATCAAGACATTCATGTCTCTTCCATGTTGACCTAAAATCCTATTCTTTATCTTTTATTTATCTTATTTTTTCCTTTTGGGGATGATTCAAGGCATCGAGAGATTGAGGTCTCTTCCATGTTGAGACAAAATGTTTTTCTTTGTTTTCACTCTCTTTATGTCATTCTTCTAGTTCTATGAGTATTTGGATAATGATGAGAGTTCTGAGCTCTCTAAAAACATTGTAGCAAGAACATACTGACCTCAAATCCATAGATCCCTCATGTTTTTAGAGTTTTATTTTGGGGAAACCCCTTGTTCTTTTCATGACGTAGCTTTATTTGGAAACATATGACTTGGCATAGGGATTTCCAAGTTAGCTCTCATGCCTTCTTTATTGTTATCATTCTATTATTTTTTACTTTAAATTAATTTCTCATAGAATGGTGTTTAGCAATTCCTTTAAAGTGGGGGCATACGTTGGAATTATTCTTTTGCATTTTGATTATAATTAATTTTTCATGGTGTGGTCTTCTTACTTCATGTGATGCATTTTTTCGCTTTATGGATGACATTGGGTGTGATGTCCTTCAAGAGCATGATCTATCTTAGCATATTACATTCCTCTTAGTGGCTTGATGCGACACATTGCATCCCATAAGTTTTGAATCTTTTATTCTTTGATTGGTCCTCTCTTGGACACATTGGGCACAATGTTCAATAAGTTAAAGACCTCACATGAATTAAGAAAGACTCATTTGAACATTCCCTATTTTATACTTATAAAATTTTAGATATATGTCCACCTTGCATAATACACCTTGCTTGCCTATGGTTCCATCTTGTTTTTTCATTATTTCCAAGCATATGAAGCTTTTCTTTCCTCATGAAGATCAAAGTTCATTGTTACATGGCTCATTATCAAAGTTATCCTAAGAGGTATAACTTTGGTATGTTTTAATGGGAAGCTGATTCAAGGCATGAATTTCCCTTATCCACTCATGTGTGTGTGTGAGTGTATACTGGCCATGTGTGTATGTGTCTCTCCTCTTTGGATTACTCACCCAATGGACATCCTAAAGTTTCATTCCCTTAGAGTGAGTGTTTTTTTTTGGACAAACAACCTAGATCTGATCCACATCGTGATGGAAAAACGATCGAAGCTTGATCCAACCCCCTTTTTAATTTTCTCCTTTCCTTTGGCAGTGCATGCTCGTGTCTTGTTATTTTTATTTATATCATTTTCACATGTGTTATTTTGTGCCTATGTTGGTTTACCATAGGACATTGGTCTTGGGGGCTTGCACAACCCTCTGGATCTTGGTCGCCCTATCTTACTAGCATTGGTACATTTGGAACCCTATTGATGTGTTTTGTTCTACTTTAGTGTGAGTGTGAAGCAAGTTCCTCCTCTCACTAAAGTTGGGGCTAGATGCAATGATAAAAAAAGTAATCCCTAACATAGCCTTGATTTAGTGGCGTAATGTGTCTAACATATTCACATTAGGTCTTGGGCCCTTATGAACTAAATGAATTTAATTGCACCTTATTTGGGGTGATATAAAGTGTTGTAACACACTTTCACACTTCTCTAGGGTTTTACTAAATAACTAGGTTTCTTTATGCTTTGATTGGCCTAATTTTTCATCCACAAGCCTCATTTAATGCATCTTTCTGAGGATAATCCTGACATGAATCAACATCCAATTATAATTCAGGTGTTTTTAGGTTGTGTGGCTTAGATTTAGTGATCTGAGAATCATACACCACATTGGGTGTATGGGTCCCACCTAAGGTTTTGGGCCTTGATATAAATTTTACACCTTTCTAAGCATTTTTGAAAATTATCCCATAATTAATGCCTAATGGGACTCATACACCACTTCTGGCGTATGAGTCCCATGTGGCCCAAAATCAAATTTAATTCAAATTCTTGGTGTTTTTTAATCCTCTTAGATCTGATGTCATCTTGTAGTGTTGTAATTTCGAGAAATTTGGCATAAACAAGTATAAATAAAAGTTTCTTCCACTCATTTTCACCTACACATTAATGAGATGAACCTAGCAAGTTGAATGAGCATCCTTATAGAAAATTTGACTTCACAAGATATTTCATGTGTGTACAAGAGAATTTAAGAGAATTCAATGGCTGATTATCAAGTGTTTTAGAGCATAATTCAAGCATCAAGCATAATGTCAAAGTCATCATGCATCATGTTTGTTTTTGAGCTAGCAATTTTGATGTAGGGTTTCATGATTCAAGCTGGCATTCAATTTAAGATCTATCACATTCAAGCAAGATTCAATATCTACATCCATTGGATCCACTTCATATATGTTAACAATACTTTATTATTAGGGTTTGGTGAGTTGTAACATTACATTTTGTTTATTCATCATTCTCTATTCCTATTTCATTTCATTTGAAGGTTTGATTACCAAAACATGGCTTGACCAAGGAAAACCCCTTCCCTCTTAAAAACAACATTTTTCCCTCTCTTTAGTGTGTGATTTGTAGATCTAGGTTGAAGATACATTAAAGAGAAAGTTTGAGGAAAGTTGTCAAAGTTACCACCTTGCATTCGAGATCATTGGAAGACACCTGTAGGTTAAAAATTAGAGTTTCAGATCTAAAAATCAAGTGAAAAGGACATAGAAGACATTGAAGAGAAGAATAGGAATTTGAACTTCTAGAAAACCCTAATTGGACTGATACGCCACTTCTGCCATATGAGTCCCAACATAGGTCAATATATAGATTTTTGTAGATCCAAAATTTACACTATCAAAAAATCATTCCTACCCAAAAACCTTGATGTGGGACTAAATCACCTAATCTGGAATATGAGTCCCAATCAACATTAATTTTAGTATTTTCAACATTTTAGAGCTTCATCCAATCCTCTTCAGGTTTCCATGTGCAAAACTTTCATCTCCTAGCTTTCTATTATGGTTTACATGAATTTTTAGGTCATTAAGTGAAGTATTGCATCACATTAGGTTTAAGCATTACATCTTGCATTTAATTAGTCTTTCCAAGACCTAGCTTGGTGGTGAACCCATCTTTAGTTTATAATCAGGCCCTAGGACAACACTATTGCAAGATCTCTCTCTCTCTCTCTCTCTCTCTCCTTTGCATACTTTAGATTGAGATCTCTAAGGTTTCCCTTCAATGAAATGATTGTGAAATGTGTTTGCTCTATGTCCTAAACAATAAGAAGAAAATCCATTTTTGGTTGTCTCATTTTGGTGAACCTACATTTAAAACATCATAATTATGATTTGAAGTACATCATCATCCTATATATTGCTTGCATTAACATTGCATTTCATTTTAAATTAGTTAATTGGTATTTTAGGGTTTCTAATTTTTGCATCAGTGAAAGTGCATATAGGTTGCATTTTTGCATCTCAAATCATTGAAAAGAATCTAAAATCTACATGTGCATTTAGGTTATAGAACATACAAAATAAAAAGCATAAAAATCACTTGAATTTTTTTAAAATTTGTGAAAAAAACCCTCACTAGGACTCATACGCCCCTCTAGGTGATTCAGTTCAAGTGCAAATTTTAAACTGCATTTTCCAGAATTAAAAACTCTATTTCTATGCTCTTGTTTGTTGTTGATAACTTTCTGTTTTAGGTTATAGAGTTTTTGTTATATTCATTTCATTGTACTTAGCTTAAATTGCATTTAGTATCCCTTGCATGAACATTTCTACTTGGTTTCCTATTGCTAATACTATAGTGAGATGAAGTTCGAGACTCATGTCATTCCACAATAGCATAGTCATCATGGATCTTGGGTTGTCTAGCTCTTTCACTCGTAGTATTGACACTAGTTCACTAGGTATGGACCATAACCTTAACAACTCTTTTCCTTCAAGTAGTATAATGCATGCTAAAACAATGGTTGCTAGTGTTCTACAAGAAAACATAATCCAAATCCATGAAGACCTAGAAAACCTACACTATCAAATGATAAATGACAATATTTCAAACACTACTATCCCTACTATAGATAATGTTCATCACATGCTTAAACGTGAAAGAAAACTTGACCTTGTGCATAACATAGTTCGGGTCTTTGGAAAATACCTTACCTCAACCACTAGTTTTCCTTTACCCTCAAACAATTCCATGAGCCAAGGAGGAATTAAAATTCCTCCTCCCACAACAACTACCTCTATTCCTACCTATACCAACCCTCAAGTCACAACAAAAAATGCAATCGACTAGTAATGTGATTTCTTCCTTGGGTTTTTTCACTAGCATCACTAGTGACTTTTCAGCATCATGTGTCATATCTCCTACCACCTTACCACCTATAAGCATTCCATTCAATTTTCCCTCGAACACATATTCACCTTCATCTTTTTCACCTCCATCTCATAATACAAGCAATGACCCTCTCATAAATCAACTCTTGCAAACTATTCCATCCGTTCAAAAGAAAGTTTTCACTATCAACCAAAATCAAAATGGCCCACCTACATATTATGTCAAAAGTAGTCCATTATCCTTGCGGATATTGCAAATATCGATGCCACAAGGTGTAGAGGTGCCTAGGTTCAAGAAATATGGGGGGAAAGGAGATCCTTCAAACTATGTTTCCATTTATACTACCTTATGTAGTGACTTTATTCTTGAGGATAAACTCTTGGCTAAGCTTTTCCCTAGGTCAGGTTGAAAGATAATTCATTAGAATGATTTTCCTCATTACCAAAAAACTCAATTCATTCATTCAATGAAATTTTTGAGGCATTTATGAACCATTTCCAAGTGCATATGACCCCTAAGATGGCCTTGGACGGTTTGATGAGATGTAAGAAAAAAGAAGAAGAAAATATTACTAATTTTATCTCACGCTATCAATCACTTTATTCCCAAATTGATGTAAAGGTCCCCGACCCTCACCTTCAAAATATGTTCATAGAGAATTTGCAAAGAAAGATACAAGATAAGCTTACGATGATGAAATTCCTCTCCTTCAAGCACTTATGTACTGCCCTCCGTGATTATCAAAACTCAATTAGTAGTCGAGATGCAAAACCCACTTCTAGCTATATTGAGAAGTCTTAAGTCTGCAAACTAAAACAATTATCAACCTTTTAGAAAATAGAACAAAGGGTTCCTTTAACTTAATCCTCTTGAATGAAAAACTCAACATAAATAGCTTCTATAAAAGCAACAATGCGCTTTAGCTATGGGGACCCAAAATGACAATTCACTCCCCTACCTGATACCCTTCATAACACAATGAAACAACTCTTAGAACCAAACATGATTACCTTTCCTCCTATTAAAACACCCAATCCTAATAAACCTTTTCCTCCAAAACTTTAGATCAAACTCTTATTGCCATTATCATCAAAAAAATGGACATGACATGGAACATTGCAAGCATCTTAAACATCTGATGCAAGACCTCCTTCATTTTGGCCGTCTCTCCATTATAAATGTTAATGATCAAGGAAATAATTTTTTTGCCCCTCCTAACCAAAATTTTCAAATCTTTACCAACTCTATTCCTAATCATAATATTTCATTCATCAAAGCTAGTGAAACTGAAAATAATGATGTGATGAATGTTGATATGGATGATGATAACAATGATATTGTTCAACATGATGTTATACCTTGTAGGGGATACACTAAAAATCCTCTTGATAATGATTTATCCTCACACAATGTACTTAAACATGCACCTAATGGTCCTCTTTACATAGCCAATTGCATCTATGACAAGCCCACTAATGGGATATTAATAGTTCCCGTCTATGGAGAGAATGTGATCACTGAGGAATTCTTACTTGTGCATGAGATTTATCAAGTAATATATGATAAACCAAAGGAATTTTTCAAGATGCATAATATTTTCAATTTACCTATGATAGGATTGATTGCCCTTCCTTTAAAAATAGGATCAAAAATATTAGATGTCTCATTCTCCATCATCTTGACATCGGATCAGTTTCGTGTGAAGTTTGGATACCCATGGCTACACTCCATGGAATCTGTCTTTTTTGTCATGTATAAATTCTTAAATTTTCCTATTGAGAATGGCATCTTTAATATGTATCATAGTGGATTTAACCCTTTTTATTCCTATCAAAACTTTTCCTTAGATTTATTTTGTCCCGAGCCTATGGAACCTATCAAACCTCGAGAAGACTTCTGTTTCAAATTCTACCAAAAGTTAAAGGAGAAATGCATAGAAAAATCTTCCATTCAAAACATGCCTCAACTTGTAAACAAACCTACCATCCTTGACGAAACCAAGATTTAAACTAAAGACATGTCAACCATCCAAGATCAATCTAAGATAAATCCTTCACCTATCTCCTACAAGAGACCAAGAGATGAAGATAACAATGCCATCACACCTCCTAGGATTAAAAAAGTTAAAGAGAAAGTGGTTGAACAACCTTCCATGACTTCTTCCATTCCTCCCCTTAGGGAATAAAAGAAACCTATGGTTGATCATCCCACTCCAACACAAATGCAGCTTGAAAATGGAACTAAAAGAAATAGATATGCTAGAGAGTATAGATGTAGATGTCGTACCCTTGCTTGAAAATGAAATGAAGAAATAGATAAAGAAAATCAAGATCCAGACTTGATTGAAGCAATGCATGATGAGTCTCTGCCTTCACAACAAAAAAATAATCCTATAGCACAATCGCAACAAGAGCTAAACCATTCTTTAAACATTATTGTTGGAATGATGGATGCACAGTGTCCATGATGAAGCTGCAGTCTTCAATGGAGGACCTTTGCCACGAAGAAATAATCAACCACACATAAAGTAAGTAATAATGGCATTCAAATAGGAGATTCTATTATGATGATCTAGATAATTTACAAGAGTGCATAGGCCTGATTATATAGGCAAGAGTAAAACCTAGAATGCACAAGATGTTGCCAAGTGTCTAAATCACACTACATGTGACAACATGAAACCCTAAATAACTACCTAGGGAATGATAACAAGATAGAGATAAGTTCTAGAAAAGACAAATCATCTTCTAGAAGGGAATATTATCTCAATAAAATTATTTATGATTTATTCAATACTAAAACCTAGGACTAAATGATTAAATGTAGACCTAAGTTAACTTATGCTAGTGTAATAATTAATTAATTACACTAACACCCCCATAAATGCAACTTAGGGAGGAAATGAAAAATGAAATGATTATGCAAAGATGATGGGTCTCGACTACATGATGACCATTTTAGGTACCCATGTACAAATGAAGATGAAATGCAACAAATCTCCCACAAACGAAATAAAGGGGAAAACCGAATGGGAAGAAAACCCCTCTACAAAAAGGAGATGAAATGCATAAAAGTGAGGAAGGATGGAGGACTCCCAAATACCCCCCAAGAACACCATCCATCATATGGATACAATACAATCAATAGCCCCCCCATAGGGAGGAAATAGAGATACCATATATCCCCCCTAGAATATGTGATCACCTACAAGAATGGTAAGTGCCTGTAGACAAAACATGATCCAATGTTGAAAAACAACTTGTCTCCCTTTCAGAAGAAATAAAACCAAGTGCAAGTGTAGGGATGCTTCCCATTCCAGATAGGAATTGAAGGAAGGAATGATGTATATGAATGCTGATAATGTCTCTGAAAGATGCTCATGTGTCTCCTTTCCCGATGATGATGAAAATGCCACAATCAAATCAGGTACATACCTAACCAATGAAGAAGGTGACAAATCAGGACGATGCAAAAACTGATGTTGAAAAAGATCCCAAGACTGCATTACTAGATTTTCCCCCATAATGAAGTGTCCTCAAAACCATCGAGAGAAGACTGGAGCCAATCTAATGGTGGATGCTGAAGAAAATCCAATCCAATGGAGGAGGGTAGAAATCTGATATATGAAATCTTTGAATAGAAAACACGTGCCTCCAAGATAGTCTCAAGATTCCCAATCAAGGTTGGGATAAAGGAATGTGGAGACTCGTGAAAACTCTAGAAAGTAGGATCTGAATAGAGGAGTTATATCCCCTAAAGAATGTTCTCCAAACCTATAGAAATAGCCAAGTCAACAATTACTGAAACAGAGCCATCTTGTGATGCCAAGCTTAGAAAACAAAATGTGTCCTGATATATGATGATGGGAGCCTCAATCAATGACTCTAGACAAGGAATCACTGAATGTGAAGGGAGACCAATAGTCTCTAATGGAGAAGAAGGATCATCTAAAGAAACCTTATCAACCTCTTCGAAAGATTCAAGGCAATCCAAGCAAACAACCTCCTGCACAACAATATCATCATGGGGTACCGAATTTAAGGAATGACATTCTGAATCATGGTTATTGAGGAATGGTGGAGTATCTGAATCTCCAAATAGCTCCCAAATCTTGGTTCAAAGTATATGAGGACAATCAAAATGATCAATATTACTCAAAACATCACAATCAACTTGCATCTCAATGATCTCTAAAATAGTGTATCTGCTGCAACTCCAAGAAAATTCCTGAATACCTTCACTTGGATGAGGAACTATACCATAAAAATGTGGCAATATCTCGAGTGATTGGAGATGGTGGATGATCCCATTTTGCTATTGTTTATAGTTTCCCATGTGCATCATAATTAGAGAAGGAGAAAATGTAAACCCCATAATGTACAATGAAATTTCTCAAAGAATACAAAGACAATGACCTTCAACAACAAATAGAAACTTCTAAAAATGATATGTAACTAAAGAGAGGCCACCCAAATCAAAGAACCTTTTCCCAAGCTTCAGGATATCCAAGTAATGCACCCAATTGAACAAAACCAATGCAAGAATACCTGGAGCTAAAACTGATCAAAGTGATTGAACTGATGAAAAAAGCTCTAAATTACCTTCTTGATGTCGCTTGAATCACTGAATTTTGATAAACGGTTGAGAAGATATTAGCCTTTGAGTCCAATTTAGGGTTTTGACTTCAATTGAGTGTATATTTTTATAAGAGAAAAATTCTGAAAAAATGACTACACCATTAGAAAGTGCATTGAATTACGTTTTTGACGATATCTCGTTTGTTGAATTTTGACACCGTGGCACAAATATATGGTGATTTGTAAAAATATACCCTATTAGGGCCTAGTAGGCTAATCAGGTGCAAAATTTTAGCACCCTAGGCTAAAAAAAATTCACCCTTGGTCCTTGATGTGACCTCGGGCGCACTTGGAAAAAAAAGAAACACCCCCAGATAGGGTGGCGGTGGAGCAGTGCTTAGCCGGGCGTAGCGGTGATGATTGCAGGCACCGCTCACAATAGCGGATCTCTTGGTCTTCGATGAGTGTCGGCGAGGGAAAAGACCGATGGATGTGACAAGACTTCCAGTGGCATACACGGATGAGACAAGTCTACAAATCAGTAACCTTCCAACAATTAATGCAACTTACCAACCAAATATGCAGATTTGATTTTAAGTTTAAGGCCAACTAAAAAAGATTTTTGATTTTTAATATTTCCTCATTGGCAATTAAAAATTAAAAAAAAGGCTTTTGAATATTTATGCCGAAAAATTATATAAAATATAGATCTACAGAGATTTGTAAACCTTATGATGTCACTGATAAATATTATCAAACCCTATATTGATGGATAGATACATTATAGCCACAAAAATTAAAAAATAAAATCCATTTGATGTTGACCAGTAATATTAATATGTAGTCGCTTTGATTTTTCAGCAAACTATAGAAAACCCCAAAAAAATTTTTTTTGCCAAAATAATATAGATATAAGCCTGAATTTTTTTTTCAGAAAAATGGATTGCGACTAAATTTTTTTTGCCACAGAGGACAACTGATAGGGGTGATTTTTTTTACTGCAAATTTGTATCGATCATACCAATTGATTTTGCAAACCCTAAAATACCTATGATGGCTCCCAAGTTGATGAATATGATTTTGATGAATGAATAGGTGATCCTAGAGTTTTGAGGCCTTCTGAAGACAATGGCGAGCTTAGATCTGACTCAATCAGCTTCAAAAATCAGCTTGGTCCCTAAGTGGAATCAAGTATCCTACAATGTAAACCTTCAAGCCTGCAATGAATCTCTCTCGCCCAACTTTCTTGATCTTGGGATGAATCTTTACTGGAATGATTCTGATACCATGTTGGAATGATGGATGCATAGTGTCCCTGATGAAGCTGCAGTCTTCAATGGAGGACCTTTGCTAGGAAGAAATAATCAACCAAACAGAAAGTATGCAATAATTGCATTCAAATAGGAGATTATATTATGATGATCTAGATAATTTACAAGAGTACATATGCCTAATTATATAGGCAAGAGTAAAACCTAGAATGCACAAGATGTTGCCAAGTGTCTAAATCACACTACATGTGACAAAATGAAACCCTAACTAGCTACCTAGGGAATGATAACAAGATAGAGATAAGTTCTAGAAAATACAACTCCTTCTAGAAGGGAATCTTATATGAACAACATTATTTATGATTTATTTAATAATGCAACCTAGGACTAAATGATTAAATGCAGACCTAAGTTAACTTATGCTAGTGTAATAATTAATTAATTACACTAACAATTATCATTCGACCTCCTATTGCTATTAATTTAGATTATGATGAGGAGATTACTAAAATTGATGAGGAGGTGAATAATGAATTGAATACATTATTTTCCTCTTCCATGAGCTGAAACAAAAATTCTCCTAGGAAGAGTGTTGAACTTGGCATTGACCCTAGTTCAAGTCTTGCTTTTGTACCTTTGGATAGTTGTCTACCTTTGACATACAATGAACATAGTTGGGATGCAAACTATTGTCATATGTCTGGGGAGATTGGCTCATAAGTTTTGTCATTGATGGCAACCCAAGTCATGCAACTTAATTATAATTTTGGTTCCCATCAGCAGAACGAAGTAAAGAATAGGGCATCTGGTTAACAGGCATAAAAGTTGATCTAAACACCTTACTAGACAGATATTTTGGGTTGTGGATCTCTGAGGAAGGTCTGTTGATGTTTGAAGTATATTAGTTTTGATGCACACTCACTGGTAAGTGATCTAGAAGATATGGTGCACTAATTTGTTGATTATCAATGATAGAAGGCCGACCCGACAAGGATAAAAATTGTGTATGTATAGGATGTAATTAATTATAAGCTTTCATGCTAGATTAAGTTTTATTTGGGTCCTCTCTTTGTCCTAACCAACTTTGGAGGATGCACATAAATATTTAGTGGTGGATTTGGCCAACAAGTTAAAAGTAACTTATTATTTTATAATGTCAACTGATGGATGAATGAATCCTTGATTGTGGATATATATAATAGGTTGTTCTTATCATTTAAATATATGAGGATATGTGAACATAAGGGTGTGTATATAGAATTGTGAATTATGAGATCTAGTAGTACGGTAGTGCAAATTTGATCATGTGTTGCGAAGAAGAGAAAAAATGGAATAGGGTAGAGTGAAGTGCAAAGTCAGAAAGCAAATCTAGAATCAGATCTATGAGCTTCACTGGAATTGTCCCTTGGAATAAGTTGATGCTACTATCTTAGTTCACCCTTCAGATGGTTTTAATATAAATTTTGTAGGGTAGTAAGCCTTTCTCTTTGATCAGTGAGCTCTAGGCAGTGTGCCTGAATGCAAGTGCATTCCTTTTGTAAACAATTATATTTGAGTACTAAAATTAGAGATTAACCTCCATTGTGGTTTTTCCCCTAACATGGTTTCCACACAAACATCTATGTGTCATGCTGTTATGAATGTTTAATTTGAATGCATACATCTTTTCTTTAATACAATGGTGAAATGGTTTCAAGTTTTAGATCATGGAGTTTAAATATTGTTGAACACTGATTCACCCCCCTCTCAGAGTTCCCTTGAGTCCAATAATTGATATCAGCGCTAGTTCCTCTAAAGAAGTTTTGCAGCTTGAGGTGGATCTTGGAATGTGATGGACTCTGGTAGTCTTCAACATTAGCTTCTGGCGGCACTTGATGACCTTGATTAGTCTAAAGAAAAAGTTCAAGAATTGAAAGCAAATCTTAGAGATGCTAAGAATTTCATTCAGTCATTGAAGGATCAAATAGTTAAATCCAGGGTGAAGAGAAAAGATCTTTGTGATCATATACAATAGAAGGAGAATGAAGACATGGATGATGCTCACCTAAATCAAACCTTGAAGGAGATAACTGAAGAATGTGAAAATCTTGCTAGAGACAATAAAATCCTAAAACATGAGATGGAATCTATAATGATGAAGATGACTAAGAAGATAGAAGAAAGGAAGAAAAATAAGGAAAATATTGCTCAGACCCTAAAAGAGAAATCTAATGAATGCAACAGAATAAATAGAGAATTCATTCAGTTGGAAAGTGAATTACAAAGAACTAAAAAATATGAAGAACTTGGTACAAAGATTATTACTCTTAGGAATGATCTTGTCATTGCAAATGAATACAAAGAACAGTTTAAGATTAGTTCGATAAATCTTGATGAGATAACTCAAGGAAAAAAGAGTGGAAATGATAAGAGAGGTCTTGGATATGAAAAGGGAGAAAGTTCTAGATCAGGACAAAAAAACTTCAGATAGGACATAAATGGAAGGCATTCGGTAAGACAACCTAACGCACAAAATTTTAATGGGTATTGTTTTTCCTATAATAAGTTTGATCATATGGTTGCTCAGTGTAGAAGTAATTTGAGGTTAAAAGTTTTATCATTTTCTGGTCATTGTTTCAATTGCAAAAAGCCTAGTCATAAATCAATTGAATGAAAAAATATGTCAAGTCACTCTATTGATAGAAGAAATATTGAATGCTATACATGTGGGAAATTTGGGCATATTGCTAATCAATGTAGATCAAGAAGAAACCAATGGAATAGACAAGAAAATATTGTGTGCTATAACTGCAACAAGTATGGTCATACTGCAAGATTCTATAGAAACAAGAACATAGATAGAAGAGGTCTGGTATACATAGGAAAAAATATAGAGAAGAATGATAAAGGAAAAGAAAAGGTAACTGCAGATGAAATCAGAGATCAGATGAAGAAGACATGGGTAAGGAAAAATGATTTTGATACTGGAAATGGTTCTGTAATCGGAACTTGCTTCCAGTAACTCTTCCAGTAATTGATTTTAGGCCACTAGCCTAGGGGGAGTTTTACAAGAAAAAATTTCCTCCCCTATCTATGGATGGTACCAAAACACAAAGAAGGTGTATTGATGGTGTACAAAAGTTTTGGATAACTTTAGCAAAAAGAACTCAAAAAATTCATAGGTTCATAGAAGATTGTTTTATCATCGTTTGGGAAAACAGAGTCTCCAAAAAAATTTGGGCAAATGCATTTATTGCACATGTGTGAGCTATAAAAGTCAACTCGAAGCCATCGTTTGTCACTTTGCATCAAAGAAGAGAAGAAGGAGAGCACTCAATAGGTGGATTATGAAGCAGTAAACTTGATTTCATCGGCAAATCTTGAAATTTATCAGGTATTTCACATTGTTCTCAAATTCTTCATACAATTTAGTGTGTGGTTGCAAACCCTAAATGCAAAAGGAAAAAATGGAAAAAATCAAAGGCTTGATCACTCTAGATGAATATAATAGTGCAAAGATTATGTCTATGAGGAATTTGTTACTCCCTGATGAATTAAAGCAATTGAGTGAAGCCAAGAATGGAAATTTGGATATGTGGAGTGAGTTTCCGTACTTTGAGAATGCAAAATTCATGAAATTCATATTAATCAGATTACATGGTGAATTTTTACCTTTGAATAAACAATACATCATTTCAAAAGAGGAAATTGAGAACTTAACTAGTTTTTGAAAAGTCGAAGATGTTCCTAGGAAGAAATCTATCTAGAACAAAGAGGTCGAAACCCTAACTAGAATAATCGAAGATCAAAGAGCTTTGATGATTGCAATAATCAATAATCCTATTATGAAGTATATTGCACATGGAATAACCTATAAAATATTCTAGAGAAATCGAGAAGGAGCTACATTGGTTGGCACAATATACATTGCTCACAAAATGATAATTGATGGTCACTTTGACCTATGTAGGTTGTTAAAGGATCAAATCATGGAGAATGTTCAATTGAAAAAGGAGTCAGGCTATCCATTCAGGTTTTGCACTTTAATTATATGTCTGGTAATGTATTTTCTGAATTGGTTGCCAAAAATTGACAATGTAATATGGAAATCAGACAAACCGGTATGCAATAAGATATACTCTTATTTTAAGATCTTTACAAACTGGGATTTGGAATTTGAATTTTTTTGTAAGAATGTGCTTGTAAAGTGTGGATCAATCAAGATTTCCCCTCTAGTAATATCAATCGAAGTTGGTTCCTCTTCCGGTAGCACTGATAGAGGACCAAAAAGAGGACAGGAAATTATTGAATACAGACCTCCAAAAAGCAAAGTTCCCAAGATTGAGGGAAAAGCAAAGGAAATTGTGGACATTCCAGATGAAGGATCTGATGAAGAACCTAAGAATCTACTAGAAAATGAATCCGGTCAAGAAAAAGGTAGTGAGGAAGAAGAAGATCTGAAAAAATAAAAGCTACAACAACTTATTCAAGTTGTAGGTGGCATGTAGAAAATTGCAAGGTTATGGTTAGTCAGATCATCATATGATCAAGACCTGATTCTAGAAGTTCTTAATGCTCATATTGAGCACTGTAAGATAAGATTGGAAAGTTTGAAGGACATTCTACCTAAAGATATGATTGAGTGTAGCAAAGAATCAATGGGCTCAGAGGTCAAAAGCAAAGAAGAAGGTGAAGTTCTCTCTCACCTGAAGGAACAATTTAGACTATCCTTTTCCAAGTTGAAGAAGAAAATGAATGAGTTGAGGATATGTATAAACTCAGCCACAAGAATCTACAACTATTGCATCTATTGGCCCCATGCAGTCAACAATTACAAGGAAAAGTTGGATAAGATTGAAGCAAAATTGAATGACATTGGAAAAATCTTTGACATATCTCAGGATCTGAATGGCATCATCAGGAAAAGAATCTGGGAGCTACAGTTAGAACAAACAAAAATTCAACTCTCCAAGAATGTTCTTGTGGATACTTTTTCGAAGGTAAAGGATCTAATTGAATGCAGGTTGTAGGAGATGGTGGAAATATTGAAGAATGGTGAGAAGCTGGAAGAAGCAATTACAATTCTTGAATCTCTCATTGAGATTATTAACAAGACTTCCAAGAATAATAGTTTTATCATTATTATTGGAATTATAGTTGATGGTTGGAAGAAGTTCCTGTCGGAAGTGAAGAAAAACCATAAGATAATATTTTAAAGATATCAGTTAAGTGTCTTCAAGTTTTTGCAATCTTGATCAAAGGAGGAAGAACTGTAAGAATATATGTATTAAATTTTTGAAACCTTAAGAATTTTGAACACATGTTTTGTCACTTTTTTTGCATATGGCATCCATGATTTGTCATTGATGTCAAAGGGGGAGAGAATGTAGTGAAAAATTCCTTATAAATCTCAGGGGGTGAAAGTGCAGCAAACAGTTTGGTAGTGTACCTATAATGATTCTGACACTTAGTCATTTTTCACTAAGTGTTTCCATCAATGCAAAAGGGGGATATTTTTGGCATATAGCTAGGGATATTGGCTCATAAGTGTTGTCATTGATGGCAATGCAAGTCATGCAACTTAAGTATAATTTTGGTTCCCATCGACAGAACAAAGTAAAGAACAGGGCATCCATTTAACATGCATAAAAGATAATCTAAACACCTTACCAGATAGATATTTTGGGTTGTGGATCTCTAAGGAAGGTCTGTTGATGTTTGAAGTATATTAATTTTTATACACATTCACTGGTAAGTGATCTAGAAGATACAGTGCACTAATTTGTTGACTATCTATGATAGAAGGCCGACCTGACAAGGATAGAAATCGCGGATGTATAAGATGTAATTAATTATAAGATTTCATGCTAGATTAAGTGTTATTTGGGCTCTCTCTTTTTCCTAACCAACTTTGGAGGATGTGCATAAATATTTAGTGGTGGATCTAGCTGACAAGTTAAAAGTAACTGAATATTTAATAAAGTCGACTGATGGATGAATGAATCCTTGATTGCGGATATATATAACAGGTTGTTCTTATCATTTAAATATATGAGGATATGCGAACATAAGGGTGTGTATGTAGAAGTGCGAATTGTGAGATCTAGTAGTACGGTAGTGCAAATTTGATCATAAGTCATGCAAAGAACATAAAAGAACAGATTAGGGCAGAGTGGAGTGTAGAGTCAAAGTGGATCTTGAATCAGATCTATGAGCTTCACTAGAACTATCACCTTGCATAATTGATGCTACTATCTCAGTTCACCCTTCAGATGGTTTTAATTTGAATTTTGTAGGGCAGTAAGCCTTTCTCTTTGAGCAGTGAGCTCTAGGAAGTGTGGTTGAATGCAAGTGCATTCCTTTTGTAAACAATTATATTTGAGTACTCAAATTATGGATTAACCTCCACCATGGTTTTTCCCCTAATAGGGTTTCCACACAAAAATCTATGTGTCATGATGTTATGAATGTTTACTTTGAATGCATACATCTTTTCTTTAATACAATGGTGAAATGGTTTCAATTTTTAGATTATGGAGTTTAAATATTGTTGAACAGTTATTCACCTCCCCCCTCTTAGTGTTACCTTGAGTCCAACACAAATGACCTGCTTTAGCTTGCCTCGATGTTCCTTACTAGTCTTTTGCATTATTTCTTTTTTCTTTGTATGATTTTATGTTTGTAATGTGGTCCCCCGTACTATTCTATTTGGTGTTCTTTCTCTCTTTGTGATATTCCTATATTTGTACCTTAATTCTTCTCTATGTTGTAAATATTTTGATCATTTCCATTTATCTTTTCTTTGTCTTATGTTTTCCTTTAGGGGATGACACAAGGTTTCAAGACATTCATGTATCTTCCATGTTTACCCAAAATCTTTTTCTTTATCCTTTCTTTATCTTGTGTTTTCCTTTTGAGGATGATGCAAGGTGTCAAGAAATTAAGGTCCCTTCCATGTTGAACCAAGAGGTTTTTCTTTGTTTTCGCTCTCTTTATATCATTCTTCTAATTCTATGAGTATTTTGGGAATGATGATAGTTCCAAGTTCTTTAAAAATATTGTAGCAAGAACATAGTGACCCCAAATCCATAGATCCATCATGTGTTTGGAGTTTTATTTTTGCGGAAACGCCTTGTTCTTTTCATGATGTAGGTTCAATTGGAAACATATGACTTGGCATAGGGATTTCCAAGTTAGCTCTCATGCCTTCTTTACTATTATCATTCTATCATTTTCTACTTTAAAGTAATTTCTCACATCATGGTGTTTAGCAATTCCTTTAAAGTGGGGCATACATTGGCATTATTCTCTTAAATTTTGATTATAATTCATTTTTCATGGTGTAGTCTTCTTACTTCATGCAATGCATTTTTTATTATTTGTGGATGACATTGGGTGTGATGTTCTTCAAGAGCAACATCTCTATTAGCATATTACATTCCTCTTAGTGGATTGATGTAACACATTTCATCCCCTAAGTTGGGAATATTTTATTCTTTGATAGGTCCTCTCTTGGAGACATTAGGCACAATGTTCGCTAAGTTAAAGACCTCACATGAATTAAGCAAGAATCCTTTGAACATTCCCTATTTTGCAGTTACAAAATTCTGGTTATATGGCCACCTTTCATAATACACATTGCTTTCCTGTGGTGCCATCTTGTTTTTTCATGAGTTCCAAGCATATGAAACTTTGCTTCCCTCATGAAGCTCAAAGTTAATTGTTGTGTGGTGCCTTATCAAAGTTATTAGGAGGTATAACTTTTGTATGGTTTGATGAGAAGTTGATTCAGGGCATGAATTTCCCTTAGTCACTCGCATGTGTGTGTGAGTGCATACTGACCATGTGTGTATTTGTCTCACCTCTTTGGATTACTCACCCAATAGACAACTTGAAGTTCAACTGCCTTAGAGTGAGCTTGAATTTTTGGAAAAATAGCCCAGATATGATCCACATCACAATGGAGAAAAGGTCAAAGCTTTCTCCACCCATTTTGTTTTATTTTTATTTTCTCCTTATCTTTGGCAGTGCATGCTTGTGTCTTGTTATTGTTCTTTATATAATTTTCATGTGTGTTCTTTTTTTCCTATGTTGGTTTTCCATAGGACCTTGGTCCTGGGGGCTTGCACAACCCTCTTGATCATGGTCTACTTTAGTGTGATTTTGAAAAAAGTTCATCCTCTCACTAAAGTGGGGGTTAGATGTAATGACAAAAAAAGTACTCCCTGACATGGCCTTGATTTAGTGTCGTAATGTGTCTAACATATTCACATTAGGTATTGGTCCCTTGTGAAATAAATTAATTTAATTGTACTTTATTTGGAGTGTTATAAAATGTTGTAACACACTTTAACACTTCTCTAGGGTTTTACTAAATAATTGGGATTCTTTATGCTTTAATTGGCCTAATTTTGCATCCACATGCCTCATTTAATGCATCTTTTTGAGTATGATCCTTACATAAATCAGCATCCAATCATAATTGAGGTGTTTTTAGGTTGTGTGGCATATATTTAGTGATATAGGACTCATACACCACCTTGATCATATGGGTCTAACCTAGGGTTTTGGGCCCTGATCTGGATTTCATACCTTTGTAAGCATTTTTTAAAATTATCCCACAATTAATACCTAATGGGACTCATACACCACTTCTGGTGTATGAGTCCTTTGTGGCCCAAAATCAAATTTAATTCAAATTCTTGGCATGATTTTATCCTCCTAGATTTGATGTTAGCTTGTAGTGTTATAATTTTTGGGAAATTTGGCATAATCAAGTATAAATACAAATTTCTTTCACTCATTTTCACCTAAGCATTCATAACATCAACCTAGGAAGTTGAATGAGCATCCTTATAGAAAATTTAAGTTCACAAGAGCATTCAGGTGTTTACAAGAGAATTCAAGAGCATTCAAGGGTTGATTATCAAGTCTTTTAGAACATAATTCAAGCATGGAGCATCATGTCAAAGTCATCATGCATCATGTTTGTTTTTGAGCTAACAATTTTGATATAGGGTTTCATGATTCAAGCTAGCATTCAATTCAAGATCTATCACATTTAAGCAAGAGTTGAAGATCTACATCCATTGAAACCACTACATACATGTTTACAACACTTTATTGTTAGGATTTAGTGAGCTAAAACATTACATTTGGTGAGAAAACATTGACGAGAAGAATTAGGGTTTGAATTTATAGAAACCCTAACTGGATTGATACAACACTTCTGGCTTATGAGTGCCAACATAGGCCGATTTCTAGATTTTTGCAGATCTAGAATCTACATTGTCAGAAACCTGTTCTTTCCTTGAAACCATGATCTAGGGCTAAATCACCAAGTTTGGTGTATGTGTCATAGTCAACATTAATTTTAGTATTTTCAACATTTCAGAGCTTCATACAAACCTCTTCAGGTTTCCAGGTGCACACCTTTCACCTCCCAAGTTTCTATTCTATTTTACATGCATTTTTAGGCCATTTAGTGAAGTATTGCATCACATTAGGTTTAAACATTACATATTGAATTTAATTAGTCTTTCCAAGCCCTATCTTGGTGGTGAACCCCTCTTTAGTTTATAATCAAACCCTAGGACAACCCTATTGTAAGATCTCTCTCTCTCCTTTGCATACTTTAGATTGAGATCTCTAGGGTTTCACTTCAATGAAATGATAGTGAAATGTGTTTGCTCTACGTCCTAAACCATAGGAAGAAAATCCATTTTTTCATTGTTTCAATGACATAATAAATTTGAATTAAAATAATGCAATTATATATTCTTGTTTCAACAATGCTTCACATCTATTGTCCTCATTTATGCCTTTTTGAAATTTTAAAGTGTTGCTCTCAGTTTTATAAGTGCACAAATTAATAAGATCATGGTGATAGTTTTAGAAAAAAATAAAAGACTATGGTTGATGTGAAGAAATGAATGTTGAATTTATAGAATAGGTTGGCAAGATAAATGGATGAGATTGAATAGAATATCTACTATCAAGATTGAATGAGACAATTTGCATGGGAAGGTTGCTCAATTTTTGAAATAGGAAAATAGAAGAGAAATGGAAGAGTTGAGTGAAGCAAAAGATAGAAATGAGTAAGAGTTAAGTGGAGAAAAAGGTGGAAATGGAAGAGTTAAGTAGAAGAAAGGGTTAGTTAAGTGAAGAATGAAATAGAGCAAATTTTGAAAATAAATAAATAAAATTTATTTATTTTCAAAGTCACATGAATAATTAATTAAATTAATTATAGAAGAAAATTTAGGTTAGCATAATTAATTAAATAATATTTATTTAATCATAGATGAGATTGAATTAGGGATTAAATAATCATATAATAATTATTTAATTGATAAATGATGAAAAAGAAAAAATTATGATAATTAAATTATTAAAATTATTTAATTATAAATAGCGAAGAAGAATAAAAATTGGTTTAGATGAAAATTAGGGCTAGACATAATTATAGTTAGATGAAATTAGGGTTAGATGAACAATTAGTCAAAAAATGAGACTATAGGTTGAGGATAATTTTGAGTTTCTATAACAACATACTATTCAAAATGAAGATGTTAAGCATAATATCTACATAAATGCATAACATTGATAGGTTCTTTGAGAGGTCTACCATCTATTGTGAAAAGCTTGTATGCTCCATATCCATAATATTCATCAATAACACAAGGTCCCAACCAATTCAAACTAAACTTTCCTTTTTCTCTTGGTGTTGTATTTACATTATGTTGATTCTTACATAGAACCAATTTGCCTTTCTTAAATGAACACTCGATAACATTATCATTGTATTTGCATTGTATGCCTCTAGAATAAGCTTGAAAATGTTAGAGCATTTATGCCTTGTTCATCAAGCATTTCAAGTTTTTGAAGCCATTTCTTATTTATAAGAGTTATCATCTATAATGCCACTAAGAGAGATTTGTAAAGAAGGAATTTATAGCTATAATGGCATTACAACATCAACACCATAGACAAGGTTGTAGGAAGTGTTTCCTATAGTTGTGTGAACAATTGTGTGATAAGCTCACAATGCATATGAAAGTTGAATATGCCAATATTTGTTATGTTTGTTAACATTTTTGCACAAAATTTATTTGATTTTTTTGTTTCTTCTACTTGTCCATTCGATTGAGGATAATATGGTGTGGAGAAATGATGTTGTATTTGGAAATTTCCTAAAATTTATTCACTTCCTTGTTTTAAATAGCATACTATTATCCGTAATTAAAGTTAAAGGAAGGCCAAATTGTAAGATTATGTTATCCATGATAAAACAAAAAATCACTTCAACTGTCATGACCTCTACCCACTTCATGAAGTAATTTGTAGCTGTGATTATAATTGTATATCCTAAAGATGATGGAGGATAAATATTCCCAATGAGATCAAAACCCCACACAAAAAGGGCCAAATACCAACTTGTGCATGAAGTTCATGAGCAGGAGCATGGATGAAATTGTTACATTATTGATATTTAGGACACTTTTTAACATGGATTGAAGAGTCTTGTTTCATATTTTTTCAATAATATCCAATAAGAATTAATTTTTGAAACAAGGACTGACCACCAAAATGTCCTCCATAGGCACTTGAATGTGCTTCCTCAAGGTTCATGGGGATCTTAGATTTATTAAGACAATAAAGAAGAAAACCATTATATTATCTTCAATATAACACATTGGATACAATCATATATCGACATGTAAGTTTTTAGGTATGAGCTTGAGTGTTCTTGGCATTTTATTTAGCAAAAATTTTATCTCTTAAGTATAAAAATATGGGTGAATACCATTCATCTGATGGATCAATATGGAATATTAAGATTTTCTTAAATATTTTTCAGCTATTGGTTGTGATGTAAGAGTGTGAATTGTGAATGTAAAATTTGAGGAAGGATCGTCGAGGGATATGTGGGAAGTAGCGCTTGCCATTGCATCCACATGTCAATTATCTTTTCATGGAATGTTATCAATAGTATATGAGGTAAAAAGTTATAATATTTTAAATATCAAATCATGGTATTGAGACAACTTATCTATTTTTATTGACACAATACATTAATTTTTTTAATAATCAATTGAGAATATCCAAATATGTGAATATGTTGAACATTTAAAGACAAGGTCACACATAATCTAATAACAAGGGCTTCATATTCAACAGTGTTGTTTGTGCAAAGAAAAATTAGATGGTAAGATAAAGAAATTGTCTTTCCTAAGGGAGGTATTAATATAACTCCAACACCAAAGTCAGTTTGAAACTCAAAACCATCAAAGTATAACTCCCATGTTTTATTGTAATTTATATTTAAAATATCTTCATTGGGAAGTGAGTCTTGGTTTGGTAATGTTGAACATTCAGAATACTGAGAGGGGGGATGAGTCAATATTCCACAAACTCATAATAAAATCCACTTAACCATTATCACAATAATGACTGAATTAGCAAGAGAGAACATAGAAACAAGACAGATCAATCATGCACATGAACACTAGGACTTTTACATGGAAAAATAAATGAGGGAAAAACCACGATGATGGTTAACTCAAAATATATTATATTCAGATACAAAATATTATGGGGCTCACTACCATGACTCACTATCTTTAAAAGTCTCACAACCTGAGTACAAAATATGGCTCACTACCAAGATACAATAATGGTGGCTCACTACCAAAATGACGAACTGATGGAATATACCTTCTATGTGTAGGGTTAAGTTTTGTTGAAGCTGAGAATATAAAGTGTCGCATTGCATATCTTCACCTTTTCCCTTCTCCACTACTCATACACTTGCACACCCATTTTTATTTCTTCTATCTTGTATTGATACAAGTATATTTTATTTATCAATTAAGTCAACACCATATAATATTTAATCATTTCATCTAAATAGTGCATTATACCAAGTCGGCTATTAGTCTTCATAATATATCTCATTCGCTGAGTCGGTCAAGACTAATCCACAATTCTCCAAACCAACAAATAATTCTTAAAGAAAACACCTTCTAGATCTAAGAGCATGTTAGTTTCCCATCATTCTACTTGTAAATAGAACATCAAAAAAACCATAGTATATGAATGTTCACCTTAGTAGAATGCAGAGTCTCCCACATAGTATACCTTCACACTGAACAATGGTAGAATACAAAGTTGAACTCTAGTTAGAGATAAATTTCTATACATAGAGAAAAAGGTGTCTTAAGATCCAAGATATAGCTATCTGAATGAGCCAATAAAACATGGTTAGGATACCAGAGTCATATTAGATCTTGTGATGAGTTTCAGACTCAAATACCAACATACTGATCTACCACAAAGGAGTATTACCAACAGAGAACAACTTCTGGTAGACCAAGTAAACTTCTCATACTATTATCACCATATAGTTATTGCCATGTTGACATCAATGATAACATAGGAACAAATAGCACAACCATACATAATTCATGCTCATGTTGCAAAGCTTCCAAAAATCTCCCCTTTGGCATTGATGACAACATGCATGACAATTTTTTTTCAAGAATACCATATGACTATTTCGATTACTCCCCTATCAAAATTGTTCTTCACAAAAAAAATTCCTCTCACTCTTAATCTCTCCATCTCTTAATCTCACTATGTCTCCCCCTTCGACATCAATGAAAAAGGAAGGGGTCCAGTATAAATATAAATATGCATAAAAAAGTAGTCAAAAAAACATATGAACATTGAATTAACCTGAAGAAGAACCTCTGAGACTCTCTAGGATAGGCTTCCATGACACTTTACCTTCTTCCCATGAACCTTTTGCACTAAGTAGAGTCTTGCAAAGTAGCTGAATTTTAGTTAGAGACTCTAAACCATCTATTAAATTATTGGGATTAATATTAATCTTTGATAATTCACCAATATAGCCAAGATCACAAGAGAGAGAAGTGTGTCCGAATTTAATCATGTCTCTGAGTGACACAAACTTCTTGATAACATCTATTCTTTGATCCTATAGAGATAAAAAATTATCCTAAAGCTGGACAATGTAGGACCACCTCTGATTATCTCTATCTTTTGCTAATATGTATGTATCTACTTGAGTGATCAGTCAAAATTCACTCATCCTTATCTCATTTCTCATATTCAATGTATTTTCAGACCAATCAAGACAAAAGGAAAGCAGTTCATGTGCCTCTTTTTCACAATATTGTACACTCTTCAGTTCCTTCATTACTCAATCATGTGTATTCACACATTTTCTTTTGATATCATTCAAATTTCCTTCATTAGACTTAATCCCAACAAACATTTCAAGTCTGGAGATGTAGACTTTCAAAGAATTGATGATGCCATGAAGATTTTCCACAACAAAAAAAGATGAATGAAAATTAGTATCGGAAATAACCTTCTGTAAATCTTTTAGAGCTATCTAAATATTCATTATTTCATGCTCATGTTCAAGCTTACTTTCTTCTACACTTTCCAACTTCATTACACTCTTCCTCTTCTTTTCTATTCTAGTCATGCTACTAGATATACTTTCTTCATAGAGATGATTAGGGCTTTCCAACATAATTTTAGCATATATATCAATTTCAACCTTTGACACTTCATTATTCAATTTGGATATCCAAACTAACCTTGATTAAACTGCTTCCATGTGACAAAATTTTTTAGACACAAGAAAATTTATGCTTCTGGAGTATCTTTCCACAACGCTTACTAGAATTCTAGACCTTTTATTCATCCTCATCTAAAATTTTCCAAAGAATGCAGCAAGGAAAAATTCTTGTGCATCTAAACTACATAGATTTATCATGATATTCCTGATTTGATAAGCAATAGGCTCTAAGTTTGACCATTCCAACCTTCCTATTACTGATAACTCTTTCAAAAAGTAAAAGAGTAGAAAACAACCAAATTGCCATACCAAAAATTATTCTTCTTGCTCTTCTTAATTTCCTTTAAATTCTTTAAAATATTTATGTGAAGTAGTTCACACAAATCATATTCCATACCTTTTATTACCATATCAACAAAAATTTTCCCCGCAGTAGTAGAAACTATAAAGTCATTGTTAGGGATACAAAATTTATGACCAATGACCAATGTAGCATACCTTGTTACTAGATCAACAATCGATCTCAAAAAAAATTCATTTTCTTTAGAACTCACACCTGTAACCTCGATCATTTCTTTCTCATTCATAATCTTCCATTTAGGAACGGATTCGGAGAAACATAAACCAATTACATTTCTAATAGCTTCTCTGGACATAAAATGTGCTTCATCAATCCACAAAAATTCATCATGAATTCTACTCAATACCATCCGAATATAATTCTTCTCAAATTCAAACCAAGGCACTTTTCTACAAACATCTAACTTCTTTTCAACTAGTACTCTGTAGGCATCATGATTCTCTTTCAATTTATTTTCCCAAAACACATTGAATTGAACTGACGACATTTCTTCAATCTTATAGTAAACAAATGCATAGATATCTTCTATAGGAGACACTCTTGGAGGGATGCAAGAGAGTGCACCAACAAACTCTTTTGAAATATTCCTCAGATATCTCTTCAACCTAGCTTTATCTGCACAATTCACAATCTTTGAATTATCCATCAATAAAAGTAAAAGATTGTGCAAACAAGAGTACCTCTAAAAATGCCAAAAAGAAATGTATAGATATCCTTCTTCTGAAGCTCTCTTTGAATTCATTTGATGCATTCTTTAAATTTTGAAACTCTAAATTCCCTTCTAAACTTCCTTTGCATGCTTTTGTGAAAATACATAGACTTTTAATTTCATCTGAACTTATTCTTTTCATTCTAAATGATTTTGTAATAAATGTTCCAACTTGCAGGTAGATTTCCTTGAAAAATATGTATGCCATCATCCTTTCAAATTCTAAAGACCTCATTCTTCACACATTTGACTAATAAAATTCCTTAATCTTGTTACCACATTAAATATACTTTTGTCATGATATGACACAAGTACCAATATGGGGGTTTGTTATATTTTATGATGATTTCTCCCCCATAGTTGTTGCTTTTATTTAGAGATTGACAGGAGTATCTGTACCAGAGGTTGGCATAGATAAGACCAATAATTCCTCTCCAAATTCTTCCCATTTATTTTCTTTCCTTTTTTGGATCAAAGGTTTGATCATTATTCTTCGTTGGATAAATGTTCTTTTTTCTTCCACTATTACCATCAAGATGTTCCGATTTTTTGTAATTACAACAAATAACATTCTCCTTTCCCTTTTTATTTTTATCAAACATACTATCTTTATATCCATTCTTCTTGCCTTTGGAATCATTCACATTACTTTCACAATCCTTTGCCTTATGACCAAATATCTTGCAGAAATGACAAACACCATTGAAGTATAAATAACTTTTTGGATCATGTTGTTTGACAGGAGTTTTTCTGGAATCACTTCTTCACTCCTTGAATTTTCTACCTTTGTACCATGTCTTCTTACCAGTGAATTTCTTCACTTTAAAACTTCAACCTTTTTCAAACCCTAAACCACTCTTATCCATTGTTGGTCTTTGAGAGGTAATCAAATTATCAAGCATTGTCGAGCTTATCTTAAATTTTTCTTCAAAACTCTTTTCCCTTTCCAAATTAGATCTTAGGATTCTTGATTCTAATCCCAACTTTGTGCATTCATCCTCCTTCTTTTGAATTTCAAATTCATGACATTCTTCAATTCCTCTCTTCTCATCCAATTGTTCTAGCAGGCTAGTGATGATTTCTTCTCCTTCGATCAATAGATCACATGCAACTAGACTTGTTCTTTGTAGCTTTTCAATATGCTCATTTTATTTTATCAAATTGTCCTTCAAGGCTTCCATTTCTTTTGAAAATTTGGTAGGGGAAATTTTCAGAGGAAAAAATTTCTCATGTTCAATTTCTAGGACCTTCCTCAAGCTATTAGGATTCTTCCAAGGAATCAAGCTCTGATACCAATTGTTGAACATCTAGAATACTAAGAGGGGGGGTGAATCAGTATTACACAAACCAATAATAAAATTCACTTAACCATTATCACAATAATGACTGAATCAACAAGAGAGAATATAGAAATAAGAAAAATCAATCATGCACATGAACACCAAGATTTTTATGTGGAAAAATTAATGAAGGAAAAACAATGGTGAGGGTTAACTCACAATATATTGTATCTGGATACAAAATATTATGGGGCTCACTGCCAAGACTCACTGTCCTTAAAATGCTCACAACATGAGTACAAAAGATGGCTCACTGCCAAGATACAATAATGGTGTCTCATTTCCAAAATGACGAACTGATGGAATACACCTTCTATGTGCAAGGTTCAGTTCCACTAAAGCTCAAAATAAAAAGTGTCACATTGCATATCTTTACCTTTTCCCTTCTCCACTAGTCACACACTTGCACACCCATTTCACTTGCTTATATCTTGTATTTATACAAGTATATCTTATTTATCAATTAGGTCAGCACCATATAAGATTTAATCATTTCATACAAGTAGTGCATTATACCAAATAAACTATTAGTCTTCATAATATATTTCATTTGTTGAGTAGGCCAAGACTAATCCACAATTCTCCAAACTAACAAATAATTCCCAAAGAAAACACCTTCCATATTTGAGAGCACGTTAGTTTCTCATCATGCTACCAATAAAGAGACCATTAGCAAAACCATAGTATATGTATGTTCACCTTAGTAGAATGTAGAGTTTCCCGCATAGTATACCTTCATACATAGCAATAGTAGAATATAAGTTGAACTCTGTCAGAGATAATTTTTTGTACATAGAAAAGAGATGTCTCAAGATCAAAGATATAACTATACAAATGATCCCATAAAATATGGTTAGGAGATGAGAGTCATATCAGATCTTGAGATGAGTTATGGACTCAAATACCAATGTACTAATCTGCCAGAAAGGAGTATCACCAAAAAAGAACAACTTTCGGTAGGCCAAGTAAACTTCTCATACTGTTATCATCATATAGTTATTTCCACATTGACATCAATGACAACATAGGAACAAATAGCACAACCATCCATAGTTCATGCTCATATTGCAAAGCTTCCAATAGGTAATGCTAATGGCGAAGGGTCTTTAGCTAAGTGGTTGGTCAATACTTGACCCTTAATTGATTTTTGGGACACAAACTTAATGTCAAACTCTATTAACAACATAATCCATTTAGATAAGTGTCCTTAAAAATATTTTTTATGAAAATATGTTTTAAAGGGTCAACTTTGTAATGACATGCATTTCAATGTTTAATAAGTAATATCTCAACTTGTTCATAGCAAACACAATCTAGTCAAACATTATTTTTCTATATCCATATATTGAGTCTCATAATAAATTAATGTACGACTAATGTAATAAATAGGATTCTCTTTACCATTATCATCTTGTTGCACCAATAACACAACAAGGGAATTGGATGAAGCATAAATGTAAAGAATAAAAGGTTGCCATAGTGTGATTGGTTGTAAAATTGGAGGATTATCTAGTTATTGTTTTAAGCTCTCAAAGGCCTTTTGAAAATATTTATTCCATTTAAATTGTGATTCTTTCTTAAGTAGTTCAGTAAAGGGGATAGTCTGATTCACCACTAAAACAACAAAATGATAGATAGCCTAAATCTTTCCTTGTAAGATAAGAAGTTGAAAAATATTCTTAGAAGGTGGCATGTTGACTATATTATCATTTTTTTCATTTCCACCTCAATACCTCAATATGACACTGTAAAACTTAATAATTTTCCACTATCCACAAAAAAGACACATTTTCTTAGATTCAATCTCATATTGTACTTATGAATTAGCTCAAATATTTGTTAGAGTATTTTGACTTGATATTGAAGTGTTATAGACCTAGCCAAGATATCATCGACATAATCTTCTAAAATGTTGTGTATGAAATTATGAAATATTAATTTCATATCTCTTTGATATATTTCTCTAGCTTTTTTAACCCAAAGGAGATAAGGACCCAACAAAAATGTTCCTGAAGGTGTAATGAATGCCATTTTATAGTGATCATGAGGATTAATAAAGATTTGATTATATCCCAAGAAACCATCCATGCATGATAATAAGGCATGCCCTAGAGTTGAATTAACTACCATATCATATTTGGAAGGGGAAATAATCTTTCAATGATACCTTATTAAGATCTCAAAAATCCATACACATTTGAATACAATTATCTAGTTTTTCCACAACAACGATTTTGCATATCTAAGGTGAATAATCGATAGGGTAGATGAAACCTACTCATATAAGTTTTTCGATCTTAGCCTTAACTAATAAATCCAATTTATAATTTATCTTACAAATCTTTTGCCTCAGTATTTTAGTATCCTCTTCTAAGATAATGTTATGCATGACTATCTTAGGATCTATACTAGGCATATCTAAATAAGACCATGCAAAGAGTTCAAGAAATTCGTGTAACAATGTTGCATGATCTTCTTGTTCATCCTCATCGAGATATTTTAAAATTAGAAGAAACTTTTATTTATTAAATGGGTCCATCAAGACATCTACAATATCTCCTACAAGTAGCGTATTGTAGCTTGGAGTTTTATGAATTGTTTGGGATGTGTCTTGTTGATCATCAAATAAATTTGCTTCTTTCCAAAAATATGCATTAAAATTTAAACAATAGGGAATTATATGATCATGATGACAAGTAGTCAAAGTTTCATACATTCTAAATATTTTTGCTAAGGACTCATCATTTTGAAAAATATCTAATGATATATTATTGCTTGTGTTTTCTTTCAATTGAGGATGAACTAAATTGAGAGTTGACTTAGGAGGATCTTGTGTTATGGTATTGACATTAAGTGAAGGTCTTCTTGATGATTTAGTATGTTTCAAAGGATGATAACCAATACAAATTGTAATTTCTTATGTATTTATCTCTATAGGGAAATGAATACCTTATTCTTTTATATCACATCCTTTACCATTATACAAAAAATATGAAAGGATATTATATCCTCTTCCATAAATGGTTTCCAATTATTTTAAGGAGGGTCTTTTCCATAATCAATCTCACCGTATGCAGATGTGTAATTAGTGTTCCCTTCAATGATGCATTTTTAAAAGTTATATTCTTTAAGAGATTCTATGGGAGATTGTGTGGATACTACTGAAATTTCTTTTTCTTCATCCAATTTTGACAATGAGATTTTATATTCTTCTATGAAAGTAGGTGTAAAATATAATGAACCCCAATCATCATATAATAGTTTTGTTATAGGTGAAACATAGTCATCATTATTTTCAACTTGTATAGGTTCCACTTTTGAATTTGGGATTAATGTGCTGAAGAGTCTTTTGATTCCTGTCTTTGTTTGTAAAAAAAAATTAGACTTAGGATAAAATTTCACCATGTAAGACTTGATGTTATATTTGTATTTCATTAGATGGTGAAGCATTGAAGGAACTCCTTTCATCTCATTAACCCATGGTATACCCAAGAGAATGTTATATGAAAGAGTATTAGGCATGAAATGGATAGGAGTAGGTAGCACAATAGGACCAAATTTAACTGTTAATATTATCATTCCTAATATTTTCCTTCCCGGTTGAGTTAAAGTTTTATCTACGCCAATCTAAAAGTTTAATGCTATAAATGTTAAGCCCTGAGCCATTGTCAATAAGGGTATGCCTAATACCAACTTTTTTAATAACACCCAATATCATCAAGGAATCATTTTGTTTTTGTATCTCTAAGGGGGGTAACTCACTTTGGTGAAAGGAAATATCCAAATTTTTTGAATTCATACCCTCAAGAAAAGTTGCTACATCATTTAGTTGAGCACTAGGAGGCACAAAAACCTTTTGCAAAGAATCTTGAAGCATGTCATGATATATGGGTGAAGTTTGAATCAAATCCCATGAGGAGATCTTAGCAAGAGTGACACAAAGCTGCTCTACAAGATCATACTCCTTACTATTATGTTGACATAAACTAGGTGTAGTAGGTAAGATAGGTTGTGGTTGGGGTATTGACAAAGGAACAACTTGCATTTTTTTTGGTTTCTTTTTATTTCTTGTGTTGTATGCATAAGAAACAACATGATAATGTTGTTGTTGTGATACATTGTTGGAATGATTATGTTGGGTTAATTTTCTTGCAAAATTTAAGATACGACCTAAAGGTTTCAGTTTATTTGATGGTGGTCCAATGATTAGCACATGTTTGTTTTGAGGTTGGGGTTGATTTGTGGGTGGGTAAATGATAAGTTCAAGTGTGATTACATTTAATGTTCTTTAGTTTGTTGGAATATTAGAAGCTTTAGTGGATGATCTAGGTGAGATGAAGTCCTCAAGGGAATCATCTAATGTCATGCCCCCAAAATTTGAAATACAAATAAATTAATAGATAAAATAAATAACAATATAAATACTCAAAATATAAAAATAAATATTTAATATTATTATATACATATAAAACTAATATAAAAACTAATATATTAAAAATTATAAGTATAATAGTAAAATAAAAGTCATATAATATATTAATATAGAATATATAAACATAAGATAATACCTATATAAAAGGAAACAATCAAAAATAATAATAAAGGTAGTGATCCCATAATAAAAGGGAAGAGTTTAGGAAAAGAAGCAATTTATATTTTAACAAGGCAATGATTGATAAAAGGATATAAAGACATCAATGACTAATAAACTCATAAAAGTCAACAATCATTAAGGACACCTCCTTTTGAAAGAGATATATATTATGAAACATTGTATCTCTTCATAGAGATATGGATATATAAAATAATATGGGCAATAAGTGGGAATTTTCAGACCAACAGATTTTAGAAAAGAAATAATGTAATATGATTCAAGAATCGGATTGAGAAATATATCCACATTTAGGAAAGAAGAAATTAAAAATCTAGATAATGCAGATTGGAAAAGAAGAATAAACCCATTAGATCAAATATTGATGGCAAGAAGATATTTAGGGAAGTTTAAATATAATTATTAATATATGAATATATATATTCATGTAAAGGTGATTATTAAAAATAGCTAGATATATATATGTTTATATGAAATATATTTATATATATGTATCATATAAGATTATGCAATAATGATGCTTGCTAGGGATTTTTTTATTGGTGAATCTTTGTCAATTGGCAAATAGTCCATATCAACCAAGTCAAAATTGGTAAATAAATCACAACCAAAAAGGTAGAAAAATCACCTGAATTTTATGAATTATCAGTCCAATGCATTTCTACTCACCATTGATTTATTTTATGAGGCATATTTAAGTAATATTTTTTGCCATAACAAACCACACATTTCAAATGGACTAATTAATATTTTCCTTGGAATATTAGAAGTATGTATTAAATCACATACATATTCGCCAATACTATTAAAAAACATTTGTGCATCAGGAAACATTTCACCAAAACCATTAAATGTTCACTGTGCATGAGGAGCCATTTCACCAATTTCACAAATAGTTTCTTATGAGGACCCATTTTTCCAAAAACATTAAAAAATGATTAAATTTGAGGACACATTTCACCAATTACCATGACACCTCCATGCTAACTATAGGGCCCTAATCACCTTAAAAATTATAACATATGTGTTTTGTTGAGGTATGATTTTCCCAAAACTTAGATGTATCGTTGTATAATCATATGGGACTCACCAAATTTTTACTATACCATTTAAAAATCTTGCAGAATTCACCAAATATGGACTGATATAAATACAATAAAAACTCTAATTTATTATTACACATTTTTTTTAGTTCTAAACTTTTGAGCTCTTGATTTGGAAGTTGGACTTGGAACCTTCACCATAGGCAAGTTACAAACTTACAATCCAGGAATTCCTGCATTAATGAATAGCAAATCAGTGAAAACCCAAAGGTAAATGATCATTTCTTCATAGTGTTATAATATTTTTTTATCTCTTTTTCATTCTTTCTTCAATCTTAAAGATGATATTGAGTAGGGAATGGGATCTATATTCTATGTCCTTCTTAAACAAGAAGACATTTTTTCTAGCTTTTATTCGAAGTGAGAGATCAATGTGTTGAGAACCAAGTTCAATAAGGGTAAGTCTCCTTAGGGTGGTGAAGGGATTGGGAGGCCATAAAAATTCCTAAAAGATAGAGTTACCATAAAGTCTTACTTTGAAATTGACAATGATTCTAATCCATCAGATCAAGATGGAGCTACATCATTAACTCTTGCACCAAATATTAATGAAAAAGGCATACACAATACCTCACCGAAAGGTGGGATTGAGTTAAATGAGTCAAATGAGGATGGAAATATGAAAAAATATGTTCCAAGGGATGCCATGGTTAGCCAAAATGAGATAATTGACTTGGATGAAAATGTTGAAACCGTAGATGATGTTGATAGCAAGAAAAGAAAAGGAAACTAAAAAATGGGGCATGAGTGGGAAATGACAAGGAATTTTTTAGATTGATTGGGTGTCAAAGTACCCATTCATTGAACCAGTGGAGAATGCAAAGAAATATGAACTTGCAATAGAATGTAAGTGTAATATTTGTAGATGGAAATGCAAAATATACAAGAAGTTGTAGCAAAATCTTGACACTATAGAAAAGAATATTGATAAAGTTTATGAAAAAAAATCATAGATGGAAAGGAAAAATTAGTAGTAAGATGCAAATCAAAGGAAGAATGTCTTCATGTTAAGTATGTCATGGAATATGATGAGCATATGTAAAGAATGGAAAATCTTGGTACATGTGGAGGTACAATTGAGGCTTAATTTGGAAAAGTAATGGCAAGAGCATAACTAGCAAAAACTGTTCAGGTGAGTTGTTTTCCATATTTGGTCTAAAGGGCATCTTATGATAGACTACCTAGAATATTTTAATTTATTATCCTTTTTGGGTGTTCCTAACTTTCCTAGCACACATTGGTCAATAAACGTTGGATGGGAATGGGCAAGTTGTCTTGTTGCAATGTAAAAGTAATATTTAAAGGAGAAATTAAAAGAGTCAAACTTCATTGCATTATCTTTAGATGAAGTTACTATGGTAGAAAATGCTTCTTGGGTCTGTATGCATCTGTATACTAGTCAACAACATGTCCAAAAAGCTCATATTCTTTGTGTTCATAAAATGAAGGATAGTACAACATTGAAAAATCTATTTAAATTTTTTAAGAAGTATTTGAATGAAATTGGAGATATGGATGACTTGAAAATTGTCAAGAAGTTGGTGTGTGTAGGAGGTGATGGAGATGTAGTAATGCAAGGTCATAGGAGTAGTCTTAGTGTAAAGTTACAAACTACTTGTGCACCATAAATTTTTGGAATTCAATGCATGTCCCATATAATGAATTTAGAATTTAGAATTGTAAGCCAGTATCTTATAGTATAAAAAATTGAAAATCTAGTCCATGAGCTCTACATATACTTCTATCGAAGTCCCAAACTTTTTGTGGAATTTTAAAATTTTGGGTAGGGAATAACAATAGGAAAAAATATTCTTAAGGATGTTGATACTAGATAGATCTACTTTCATAGACTAGTGCAATGATTTCTTTCAGAATATCGATCCTTGATTGGAAGAATTTACAAGCATCACAACATCGTAGATAAAGCTCTTGACCTCTTACATAGGTCAAGCAATATAGAGACACTCTTAACTTTAGCTAGTCTTCTCCCCATGCTGGATAAAATGAACAATTTTGCAAAGAAATCCCTAGAAAGAACTATGTATATCTATGAACATACCAAACTACATAGAATGACATGCATGGCCCTTGATAATCTATATCTAGAGCTAACTTCTCAAAGTCCAAATTTTGTAAGCTAGTAGTTAATTACCGATTTGAATAATCCTAAAAATTATTTATAGTTTAATGCAAGTAGGAAGTTATGTGTCTTTCTACATGTATTGAGATAAAAATGTACCATTTTATGATGGTCAGATGCTCTACCAGAGTACCTATTATGAAGGAAGCTTTTAATGACATTGTTAAATATGTTAGTGTTAATTTAAAGGAAATTGCAAAATCTCTTTCCTTAAGGATTTATCAACGATTCCCTCGAGATGAAATACTTGAAGCCATGTCTACTATGTATCCTCAATTTTGGATTCGATGCAATCTGAGATAAACTAATTTTTTTCATCAAAAATTAATTGCCTTGGCCGAACACTTTTCAAAAAGTTCAGAATACAATGGAAAAAAATATGAGGAATTATAAATGGAATTAAGCTTAGAGGGTGTTTTGCATTAAGTATGATTGACCATTTTGAGTCCATGGAGAATCCATTAGAAGCAGGATCAATAAAAAGGGCTTGGACAACCTTAGGTTAGAGTGAAATATTGTGTGATTTAATATCAAAATATTTTAAAATTGTTGATTTATGTCAACAATGATATTGGGGTTGGTGGAGGAGGAGAGAGTTTTCAATGCATTATGGTTTTTGAAATCAAAGTTAAGAAACAAACTAGACAAGAATTTGGAAAATTGCTTGAGGGTGTTTGGAATTATATATAATTTCCAAAATTTTCCTTTTGAAGGGGAACTCACAATCTGGAAGTCCATATGCGAAAGAAGAGGGTTGTGCAACACTCCAAACACTGGTAGTGGTAGAACTATTAGTGACACAAATGATAGTGACAAAATGAATATTGAATTTAAGATGTAGTTAAGTGGACATACACAGGGTGAAGAAAATGAAGACCAAACTCAGAATCAAGATGAATCTTTATCTCAATGTCAAAGTGATGACCCTGACTTGATTTTGCAAATGGATGTGAATTAGAAATTTTTAGGTATTTATACTCTACTTCATGAATCATATTCCAAACTATAGTTGATGATATTTCATATTGTATTTCATGAAATTATGAATCAGATTGAATACATTAACATAGTATTAATAATTTCATATTTTAATTGTGTCATATTAATAATTTTTACATGTACTTAGTGTTTCATCATTCAACTCAATGCTTAATGTTTCCTTGCTAGCATGGATTTGTACATAAAACATAAAATTTGTAGTAAAGTAAAAAAATTATTTTTGATTTGATGTGACTCTACATCAATATTCAAACTTTATGAATTATTTTGATCAGTGCCTTATCTGTAACTGAGTCAGAAAATGAAATATACTACTACAATAGATGAACTCATGGGTTCTTATAACCTCATTTCCTTCCAATGAGATGCCATGTAAAGAACAACACTTATCACAATACTTATAAATTCCTATTACATTCACAAAATCTTTGATAAATAACCAAAAGGAATATTAATACATTCCTTGAACAAAAACTAATAGTTCAACATCCATAACACATATCTTCCAAAGATTTACATCTAAGATTCCATTGTTCAAATATACATTTGAGCCGCTCTTGATCCCCACTTATTCTGGTAATGGCATCCCTCAAATTTAGATATGACATGGGTATTTTCCAGCCTTCTTAAGATTGTAGAAAGTCTGTGCTCCAAGATGCATGTGGAAATGCACACATTCTCCTTTTTATAATTTTGTCAAGCATTCTTTAATTTCTCTTCTAGAATTTGAATATTTTCTTTAAGCTTTGTGTTTTCAATCATCACATGAGTAGGGGGAACTATAGAAGATGTGCTTGCTTCTTGCATACTTTCAAGAAGGGATGATTTTTGAGCCAATAATACCTGTTGTTGGTTATAAGATTCCATGAGATCATTATGTTCCATCAATAATGACTTATTTCTTTTTTGAAAAATTCAAATAGAAGCTTCATTAAACTTGGTGTTGAAAATGAAGGTAATATTGTTGCTTAAAACTTATAAAACTATGAGACTGTAGATCCAATTAAGTGTTCTTTGTCATAATTCTTTTTGTATGATTAATCTATTTAGATACCATTTTTAGAAAGAGATAGAAGATCTTAGAAGAATGAGACAAGTAGATAAAAGTGAAGCAACATATACATGGAGAAACCCTTTCGAGAAAAAATCCACCAAAATCAATAGTGGTTGTATTATTTAACCTTAGAACAAGATTGCAATAATACTATATCAATCCTTGATTGATATGCTTCCTTGCCTTCAAAAATCCTTCTTCACAACCTACAATAAACTCTCATAGAAATCTCATGCACTTTCTGCAATTAATAGACAATAATGATCATGTAAACTCATAAGAGTTGTACAATACAAGAGAATAAATCTCCTCACCAAAATGTATGCCTAGATTGGGAAAGTAGAGTTCAACAATATAATCTGAAGTCAAAGCAAAGTCTTCCTCAATTTAGGAACCCCAAAATGAACACTTAATTGAACTTCAGTCAAGAAGATATGATGCAAACATCACCTCGAAGTTGGCACCCAAGAATGGGCCCACTTGACTGAGCCTTGTAAATATGTTCTCATGCAAAAGGTGTTAACTAAAAGATGCCAACTTGGGTGCACAAGGTGGACCAAAGTAAATCTTAGTTAATTGAAACATATCTCTCCACCAATTCATGCAAACATTATGCATGATTGATCATCTCCACTTAACTGAAAGTATCCACCTATTATCTGTCATGCAACTAAAGTCATTATTCATGCAACTCAAGTCAACTAAATGCAACTAGCATGCAAATAAAGATAACTACATGCAACTAAAGATAACTGAACCATAATTGAACTGAACTAAATTGAACTAAACTAAACTAAACTAAACTGAACTAAACTGAATTGAACTGAACTGATATTGAACTAATACTAAATTGATATTGAATGGATATTGAACTAATAGTACCACTCCACTCATGTAAATATCAATCCCTAATTTGTAGGAAGAACACATGCATTACTAAAGTGCTATCAATCCTCCAAATAGTTAACTGAAGCAAGGTGGGTTCCACCTTCCATGTGGGTGCCCCATGTGCTCCTATCTTGTGGGATCTCTTCTTGGATTTCCCTACATGTTCCTATTATTTAGGAGTAATCACAAATGCCAATTTACATGTTCATTTCATTAAAATTTAATCTCTTTCTAATCCTAGTGTTGGGGAACACTTTCCAAGGACTTAGGAGATACATGAAATATATTTAGGATTGCAATTAAATGGAATCATATTCCCAACACTTTGGAACATCTACCACTAATTCATAAAATTTAGGGGCAAAGGTGTCAGACAACCTCTTTACAATCAATCTCCCTTTAATATCCATTGATGCTTCAACAACCATAGGATTTTTTGTAGTTGGGGCAAGGGCCCAAATTGCAAGGGCTTCCCAATGTGGGTTGAACCCTGATCCTGGTAATGTCATCTCTACTTCCTCTTATGTGGAGAAAAATTCTCCGTCTTGTTTCCTAATAGTATCAACAATAATTGTAGAAGCAATTTCCCATTTAGGGAGAAAAATTAATCCACTATCTTGCACCATTCTTCTTCCTTCTATAGGCGTAATGTTTTTGGTCTCAAAATTAATTTATGCCCTTACCTTTGTAGCTACCTCATCATAATTTTCTCTATTAACATCTTCTTGTGCCAATTGAAGTATTTTAAGGTAATCCTCCCTCTTTGATCTCAAAACAAACTCTTTAAACTCTTGGGATTTTACAAACTCATCATAAAAAATGAATTGTGAACATGCCAATTCCCTAACATCATTGAGGTTATCTTTCCCCATAGCCATGTCCAACTCAAACCTTTTCTAAAGAAGGACAATTATATTTGGTCTTGGAAGGGATGGAATATAATTTTGAATATCATCCACAATGATATGAAAATATTCACTTTCATCTAGATTGATGAGATTATCAACCAATAATGGTGGTTTCTCTCTTGGGGGGGAATCAAAATCCACACTCATTATTTGAGGGGAAGGAGAGGAAGTGGCCTATGGTGGGTTTTATTGCACATTTTCTCTAATAACAGGCCCCTAGGGCCTTTTGATAGAAAGGTTAGGTCTAGGTTGCTTTGTTGGTTTCTCTTCCAAGGTAGGGGCCTTACCTACAACTTTGTCAAAATTATTCAACACTACCTCAATCTTGGAAATTGGGTCAACAATATCAAAAAATGCTCCACTATAATCCTTATCATTCTCTATCTTGGTAGTCTCTACCTTTATTAATGCAATCCATCTAGCCTTTCTATTTTTTATCTCAAATTCATCCTTGCAATTTTTTATGAAATCTTCATTTTCATCAACCTGATGGTGAAAATTAGACCTTCTGGTACTTTTCTTGACCTCATGTATGAAACCTTCAAGGTCAAAATCTTTGACTTTTAACTGAAATAACCTGCATTCCCAAAGCATTTCTTCTAGCCTACGTAATTCATCTCTAGTTGAAGTAAAATCTAAAAGGCAATAACATAAGGGAAAAAATACCCTTTCTTTTGTTTCCTTAAATGGAACTGGTTAGTGTCATTCAATTTACATATAATTTCCATGAATTCCAACCTGGGTGACACATATTTGGGTAGCACATGGGGGGCTTGAGGGCACCCATATATTCTAATAATAACTGAGGTGCCATTTAAGTAATAATCTCCCCAAGTATTCCATAATCCTAACTTTGGCCTCCTCCTTTTGGGCCTAAAGAAATCTGAAATTTCCTTGTATAATTTGATTCTAGGTAGACCCAACCTTGCCATGACTTATCTTACAAAATAATTCTAAAAAAAAATATAATTAGACTCACTACAATGCTTGTCCCAAATATGGGTCCAACATTACATTGGGAGATCATTTCCCTCTTTATCTTTCATGTTTAGTTGTAAAACTCTACTGAAACGATCTTTCCCTTTGTACAAAAGCATATGGAAAAGGAGAGAATACCACATGAAATTCACCTTTGGCTCCTTACCACTTTGCATTCTCTTAATGTCCACCAACTAATTGTGAATAGCCTTAACTAAAAAGATAGCATAGTCAAAGTCACTATTGACAAAAGGATGTTGTATATCAATATCCATATACATAAGAGGTACCTACATTTTTGAGTGTGTATCTTCTCCTAACACCTGGTATAATGCCTAATATATTTCTCTAAAAGAGTCTTCAAAAGACTTGACATCAAAAGGCTCAATTTTGTTATTAGGGATTCTCAATGACTTCCCTTTGAAGCCTTTTTATCTAAACCTAGGGATCCATCTCACTCTAAAGCTACTTCTATCTTGGTGTTATTTTCTTTTGAAAGAAGGAAGGTCTATAACCTTATCTGAGGCCACATTGAGTCTAAAAACCTCATAAATAAACTCTCTGGTTATTTCCATTAGGACAGTTCCAATTCTCTTATTACTCTAATATTTTCATCATATCAAGAAGTAAGGCATCTGACGAGTTTCACATTTATAAAGAAATTTGGAATAAATAGCTTCCCCAAATCATAGGTCCATGCATTAGAGATAGGGGAACGACAGTTTATTTTTCCATACCAGTGTAGGAACAATTCCCACCTAGTGATTGTGTCATCCTAGTTCTTCAACTCAACATCTCTACAATTTATGGCTATGTGTAGCATCCCTTCACTACAAAAAATCCCTATGATTAGCTCCCTTTTTTGCTCCATTTTTTTCTTCCACCCACTGTTTTAATGTATTTTTGTCCATATTTGGGAAATGTCAATGCTATTTTTTAGGATGACGCTATTTTTGGCACTTTTTGTGCCAACCAGAACAATCTGGTACTAATTTGGGTGGAACTTTGCACCGACATTAGCACTGCAATTAGTGCCAAGATTAGCATTGATATTAATGCTTAGTGTAACACCCTTAATAATGCCTAGATTAATGCCAATATTAGCACCAAAAACTACCACCTACGATAACACCTAGATTAGCGCCTAAATTAGCAACTAGATTAACGTCTATGTTAGCACCCATATTAGTGCCTAAAGTAACACCTATTTTAGCGCTTGCTTTAGAGCCTTTTTGGCAGCTAATTTATCACCTAATGTAGCAGCTAATTTAGTGCCTAGTTTTTCTGATCTAGAAATGATTAAGGGTGTTAAAACAAAAAATCCTTTCACAATATTCACTAGCCTTCAATTGCTTGCCTACCTTTCACTCGCATCAAAAGATCTAATGCCTTTTATTTTTCATAGTATTTAACATGAAATGAAATAATTTGTGTGACAAGATCCATACTATCACTAGAATCCCCTTTGTATATACCCATTTATTCCTCTAGATAATCATAAACAAATAAAACTTTTCCTTTATCGCAGTACTTTATGTAGATTAAGGGTTCAGGGTTGAGAATTGAGGGTTAAGGGTGGTTTAATGTATAGGGTAGAGGGTTGAGGGTTTAAGGTTGAGGGTAGAGGGTTGAGGGATGTATATGGTTCAAGGATTAGGGTTGAGGGTCCAATGTATAGGGTTGAGGGTTTAGGGATTAGGGTAGATATTTTACTTGGGTTTAAGGGTTGAGGGATTACTAAGGTTGACTAGGGTAGAGGGTATTAAGACATTGAGGGTAGAGGGACCGTGTAGAGGGTTTAACGCTTTAGGGTTTAGGGTTGAAGGTTGAGGGTGTAGGGTTGAGGGATTAGGGTTATAGAGAGGGATGGATGGATTAAGGGTTGAGGTATTAAGGTTTTGTTGGATGTGGTTATATTGTTGATATGTGGCTTTCATTGATGTCAACACTATTAGCATTTGTGATTTTGAAGGCTGTAAATGTCGAGGATACTGAGAAAATTGTAATAAATATATTGCAAGTAGCTAGTAAATCTGAGAAGGTCAGAGTGATGAAATTTTTTGTACATTGATGGTTAGAAGGCATGCATTAAAGGGTTTTTTGTTGAGCCAATCTAGTATTTTGGCTAAAATTTCCAAAGGTGCGCATAAAGAATTGATGAAGTTATGAAGTTTTGTGTTCCTATAGTTTTTCAGTTACTGTAGCAGGTGTTTTTGGAAGATGAGATTGCAATTCTAGTGAAGTGAGTTGTTGCATACATTCCTAAGGTGTTCAGTGATGTTTCTAGATCATGTTCTATCAATGTGGTATGTTTGCATTGATTGGCGTGTTCGTGATTGAAGATTTTTCCTTGTGTGTTTAAGGTTTTCATGTTCTTGTCCGACATGATTGTGGTAGTGTGTTGCATAATCTTATGGATTAATATTGTATTATTTGGCATGTTTGAGGATGTTGATTTAGGTCATCACTATGTTGTGACCAACTTAGGTTGGTGCGCATTAAGATTTGTTCATATATTGATGCCGATAGTTGTAATTTATTCTTTATCTGTTACTGACAATTATAATTTATTCTTTATCTGTTGTCGAAAATTGTAATTTATTCTTTATCTGTTGCCGACAATTGTAGCGGATATATAAGAGTGATTGTTTATTCATTTTAAAGTATGCTCAGTGAATGTATGCAAAGTATATGCAATATATGTGAAAATAAAGATCAAATCATTCGAGTGCAGAGTAGAGTGTGAAGAAGATTGAGTGAAGTGTGAAGAAGTGTTTTTGTGCCTAAGTAGAACTATAATCAAACTTTTGTAGAAGATAATTTCTTAGTTCAACCTCATCAGATGAATTTAATCTAATTGTTTTATGTAAGGTAGTGATCCTTCCCTTTGAGCAGTGAGCTCTAGGTAGTGTTCCTGAATGCATGTGCATTCCCTATTCATTTCTTTCATTATACTTCTAACAGGGTATAATCTTGTGGACTAACATCCACCATGGTTTCTCCCCTAACAGGGTTTCCATGTATAAAAATCTTAGTGTTCATGTGTCTCTGATGTGATGTTGATTTATTCTTGCATTGTTAATTATCAGATTTAAAATTAAAATATATTTAAGGTTGAATAAGCTTAATTACTGTAACAATTGATTCACCCCCCCTCTCAGTTGTCTATCCTTGTTTTTCCAACAATTGGTATCAGAGCTAGTTCCCTTGAAGAAGTATAACAACTTGAGGTGATCTGAGATGGAATCATACAAGAAGGATAGTCCTAGATTCGATGGTAAAAACTACTCTCTATGGAAAGTCAGAATGGAGTGTCATTTGAAGTGCATTGGTGAGCCTTTCTAGAAAATTACAAAGAATAAATATACAATTCCTCAGAATGGTCCCTCTACTGCTAATGAGATCAAAGAAGTAGAAACTAATACCAGGTCTATAAAAGCATTTCTAAGTTCTTTGAAAGATTCAAATATGACAAATGTAATAGGTCCGAAGACTGCACATGAGATCTGGATAAAGTTGGAAACATTGTATGAAGGATACGATCTCATGAAAGTTGCTAAGATGGAAAGTTTGAAAGGAAAGTGGGAGAACATGAAGATGAGTGAAGATGAAAACATATTTTCTTTCTCACAAAAGGTAAATGAATTAGTGATGGAAATTAGGTGTGTCATTGGAAACTTGGAAGAAGATGAGATTGTGGCTAAAATACTTAGATTTGTGCCTGATTCTTACAAAAAAAAAGCTCATGCTATTGAAGAGCTCAGGACAGTAAAAAATGTGACAAGAGACATGTTGATTGGGAAACTTGTTGCCTTTGAGTTGAGTGAATTTGGTGAATTTTCTCCTAAGACAGAGTTTGCATTGAAAGCTACTGTATCTAGAAAAATCCAACAAAGATATGATCTAGGAGAGAGATCCAAGAAAAAATTCAAGTATGAAGAAGAGATGAAACTGATTGAAGATGACGAAAGAGAGCTAGAAGAGCTAGAAGCACTGATTGTGAAAAGAGAAGCCAGAGGACAAGGTAAGTACAAAGGAAAGCTTCTTATTAAATGTTTCTCTTGTAGTAAGATAGGTCATTTTGCATCAAGATGTCCTGAAAGAGTCTCTAAGTATAAACCTGATAAGACTAGATTTCAAAAGAAATGCTATTATGCTAAAGAAGGAGTTACTAATGATGAATCTGATAAATAAAATGGAAATGAAGATGAATGGGTATTCATTGCTATCAAGGAAAATAGTCTGGTGTCCATTGAATCAGCTGGTAATCAGAATATTGAGAAAGCTCTTGCAGCCAGAATTGATGAGAAGGATGAGTGGGTGATCGATAGCGAATGCTCACATCATATGACTAGTGATAAAAGAAAGTTTCTAAGCTTGGAAAAGTATGACAGTGGTGTTGTAATATTTGGAGATAACAATGCTAGTGTGATTTGTGGTAGAAGCACTATTTCTCTTGGTGGAAAATTTAATACTGATGATGTTCTTTATGTTGAAGGATTGAAGCATAATCTATTGAGTGTTGGATAGATGGTTGACAAAGGTTACAATATTTAGTTCAAAGATGGTAAGTGCAGGATATTGGGAAGCTCAAGAAATGTGATTTATTCTGGTACAAAGACAAGAGGTAATATTTTTCACTTGAATGCTGCTAGTGAAAGTTGTTCGATTGTTCAAGTTGATGTAAGCTAGTTATGGCATAGAAGGCCTTGTCATGTGAATTTTTATAACATTGTCAAAATAAGCTCCAGACAAGCAGTCATAGATCTACCTAAGCCAGTGAAGCCTTCTAACACTATATGCAAGGAATGTCAGATGGGAAAGTAGACAATAATTTCATTTAAGATAAAATAACATCATTCCAATGGAGTATTGGATTTGGTACATTATAATCTATGTGGTCCATCCAAAATCATAAGTCTACAAGGAGAAATGTACTTTATGTTGCTTATTGATGATTATTTTAGAATGGTATGGGTTGCTTTCTTAAGAGAAAAACATGAGGCATTAGAGAAATTAAAAAGCTTCAAAGCTTTGGTAGAAACTGAGACAGGTTTGAAGATCAAATGTTTAAGATCAGAAATAGGTGGTGAATTCACTTCCCGAGAGTTCGATTCATTCTGTGAAGAGCATGGAATAAAAAGACAAATATCTGCTCACCAGACCCCACAATAGAATGAAGTGTTTGAGAGAAATAACATAACAATTTTAGATTATGTCGAAACTATGATGTTGGAAGGGAATGTTCCTCATTTCTATTGGAGAGAATCTATAAGCACTATTCTGTATACTATCAACTGGGTGAATGTCAATAGTAATTCTGGTAAGACTCCTTTTGATTTATGGTTTGGTTATAAATCGACTGTTAAGTATTTCAAAAAATTTGGAAGCAGATGTTATATTAAAAATGATGAAGATATGGGAAAGTTTGAAGCTAGAAGTGATGGAGGAATCTTTCTGGGTTACTCTACTAAGAGAAAATCCTACTGGTGTTACAATAAAATATTGAAGAAAATAGTTGAGAGTGCAAATATCAGAGTTGATGAGGATATTGAAAGATCATCCAAGTATTGCGGATATGACTAAGATGACCAAAAGGATAGTACTAATAATGGAAAGAATGGGTAGACACAAAATCAAACTCAAAATGTTCTGATGAATCAAGAAAATCATGAAGAAGAAGACAATGGAAACGTAGAAGAAAGAACAAAACCCATATCTCCAAGGTATGAAAAGCAAAGTCATTCTAAAAGTCAGATCATAGGAGACAAGAAAAAAGGTGTACAAACTAGAAGAAGAATTGTAGAAGAATATTATCTGATATCCAAGACTGAGCCTAGCAATGTCAATGAAGCATGTAAATATGAATATTGGATGGAAGCAATGAAGGAAGAATTGATGCAGATAGAGAAAAATGATACATGGATTCTTGTTCCTAGACCTCACGACAAAAATGTGATTGGAACCAAATGGGTCTTTCAGAATAAGTTGAATGAACAAGGTGAAGTGATCAAGAATAAAGAAAAACTAGTATGTAAAGGATATTCACAGATGGAAGTTATTGAATTTGAAGAAACTTTTTCCCCTGTTGCTAGAATTGAAGCTGTAAGGTTATTTCTTGCTTATGTTACTTTCAAGAACTTTAAATTATATCAAATGGATGTGAAGTCAACATTTCTGAATGGTGAGTTAAAAGAAGAATTTTATGTTGACCAACCAGATGGATTTCAATTGATTGATGCAAATGACATGGTGTTTCAGTTGAAGAAAGCACTATATGGACTCAAACAAGTCCCTAGAGCTTGGTATGCAAGACTGGATAAATACTTGTTGAATCTTGGATTCAATAAAGGTACTACTGACAACAATCTATATTTCAAGGTGGATAAGGATAAATAATTGATTATTGAAGTCTTTGTTGATGACATTATTTTTGAAGGAGATAATGACTTATGCCTGAAATTTGCTGATTAAATGAAAAGTGAATTTGAAATGTCAATGATAAGAGAACTGGAATTATTTTTAGGATTACAAATTACCCAGTTATATGATGGAATCTTTATTTCTCAATCCAAATATGTGAGAGAGTTATTGAATTTTTTTGGCATGGAAGATTCAAAGCCAGTTGGTACACCCATGGTAACCAGATGAAAATTATCTTAGAATGATGATTCTCCTAAGGATAATCAAATAAGATATAGGTCAATGATTGGTGGATTGCTATATTTGACTCAAACAAGACCAAACATTATGAATGTTGTGTGCATGGTTTCTAGATATCAAACTGATCCAAAGGAATCACATGTGACCGCAATAAAGAGAATATTCAGATACTTGAAAGGAACAATTGACTTTGGGTTATGGTATCCAAAGGATGATGATCTTACTCTGAATGCCTTTATAGATGCATATTGGGCAGGAGATGTAAATGATAGGAAAAGCACAAGTGGTGGTGCATTCTTCTTGGGAAAGAAGCTAGTGTCTTGGCTAAGTAAGAAGCATAATTCCATTTCTCTATCTAAAGTTGAGGCATAATATATTGCTGCTACAAACAATTGTACTCAAGTGGTGTGGATGAAGAAGATGCTAAGAGACATCAAAATTGAGTATGATGAGCTAATTGCTATATTTTGTGACAATTCAAGTGCCATAAACATTTTTAAGAATCTGGCGCTACACTGAAAGAAAAAACATATGTCTATCAAGTATCAATTTTTGAGAGACAAGGTGAGTGATAAAGAGGTCCGATTGCAATATGTTCCTACAAAGGAACAAACTACATATATCTTTACCAAACCATTGCCTAAGGATACTTTTGAGTATCTCAAAGGCAAGTTAGGGGTAATTTCCCCTTCTAATTTGAACTAAGATGCAAGTCTTTGCATCAATCCATGGACTTACAGTTAGATCTTGTTTCAGATTGATGTTGTGGTGGCTGTTACTCAGGGGGAGTAGTCAGATGATTTAGATGATATGTGGATCAGAGGATGTGCACCTTTTCCATTGATGTCAAAGGGGGAGAAGAATAATTTGAAAAAATCTTGAAGAAAGGGGAAGAAGAGTCAAGAAAGGGAGATAAGAGCTATGAGAGGAGAACTGCAGAACAAAGGGGGAGAATAATAATGTGAAAAAATCTTGAAGAAAGGGGACAAAGAGTCAAGAAAGGGAGAGAAGAGCTATGAGAGGAGAACTACAGAACAAAGGGGGATAAGTGTACTATGTAAACAACTAGTTGTGTTGATGGTATTCTTTTTCACATCATGTGTTGCCATCAATGCCAAAGGGGGAGATTCTTGGATGTTATGGTTGTGTTGCTGATATGTGGTTGTCATTGATGTGAACACTATTAGCATTGGTGATTTTGAAGGCTGTATATGTCGAGGATATTGAGAAAATTGTAATAAATATATTACAAGAAACCAGTGAAGCTGAGAAGGTCAGAGTGATGAAAAGTTCTATACATTGATGGTTAGAAGGCATGCATTAAAGGGTTTGTTGTTGAGCCTATCTAGTATGTTAGCCAAAAGTTTTAGAGGTGTGCATCAAGAATTGAGGACGTTATGAAGTTCTGTGTTCCTACAGTTATTCAGTTATTGTAGCAGGTGTTTCTGGAAGATTAGATTGCAATTATGGTGAAGTGAGTTGTTGCATACATTCCTAAGGTGTTCAGTGATGTTTCTAGATTTTTTTCTATTAGTGTTGTACACCCGCGTTGTTCGGCGTGCTTGTGATTGAAGATTTTTCCTTGTTTATTTAAGGTTTTCATGTTCTTGGCCAACATGATGGTGGTAGCATGTTGCAAATCCTTATGGATTAATCTTGTATTGTTTGGTGTGTTCGAGGATGTTAATTTAGGTCCTCACTATGTTGTGACTGACTTAGGTTGGTGTGCATTAATATTTGTTCATATATTGAGGCTGACAGTTGTAATTTATTCATTATTTGTGGCTGATAGAGTTGTTGATGTAAATCCATGTAGTAGATATATAAGAGCGATTGTTTATTCATTTTAAAGTGTGCTCGGTGAATTTATGCGAAGTATATGCAAAATATGTGTGAATAAAGATTAAATCATTCGAGCATAGAGCAGAGTGTGAAGAAGATTGAGTGAAGTGTGAAGAAGTGTTTTTGTGCCTAACCAGAACTATAATCAAGCTTTTGTAGAAGCTAATTTCTCAGTGCAACCTCATCAGATGGATTTAATATGATTGTTTTATGTAAGGCAATGAGCCTTCCCTTTGAGAAGTGAGTTCTAGATAGTGTGCCTGAATGAATGCGCATTCCCTATTCATTTCTTTCATTATACTTCTAACATGGTATAATATTGTGGACTAACATCCACAGTGGTTTTTTCCTTAACAGGGTTTCCATGTATAAAAATCTCGGTGTTCATGTGTCTTTGATGTGATGTTGATTTATTCTTGCACTATTAATTATAAAATTTGAGATTAAAAGTTGTTTAAGGTTGAATAAGCTTAATTTCTATAACAACTGATTGACCCCCCCTCTCAATTGTCTATCCTTACTTTGCTAATAGGGTTCAGGGTTGATAATTGAGGGTTGAGGGTAGTTTAATGTATACTAGGGTAGAGGGTAGAGCTGGTAGAGGATGCGTGTAAGGGTTTAGGGTTTAACTAGGTTTGAGGGTGGTGGGTAGAGGGTTGAGGGTCCAATGTATAGGGTAGAGGGTATATGGGTTGAGGGATTAGGGTTAATTAAGGGTATTTGAGGGTTGAGGGTAGAGGGTAGAGGGTCGAGGGTTTAAGGGGAGGGATTAAGGGTTGAGGGTTGAGGGATTAGGGTAGAGAGTAATTTACTTGGGTTTAAGGGTTTAAGGGTTGAGGGTATAAGAGGGTACATATTGGTTGGTTGAGTGTAGAGGGACATAGAGGGTTTAACGATTTAGGTTTTAGGGTATTGGGTTGAGGGTATAGGCCAGTTGAGGAATTAGGGTAGAGGATAGAGGGTAGAAGGTTTAAGGCCGATTTAGGGTTTAAGGGTTTAGGGTTGAGGGACGTTAAGGAATGAAGGTAGAGGGTTTAGGGTATAGCTAGGATGTTTGAGGGTATATGGTTGAAGGTTGATTAGGGTTGAGGTTCCAATGTAGAGGGTAGAGGGTATGGGGGTTTACTAGGGTTTAGGGTTTAAGGGTTGAGGGTTGAGGTATTAAGGGTTGAGAGTTGAAAATTGAGGGTTGAGGGTTTAATGTATAGGCTAGATTAGAGGGTAGAGGGTAGAGGGTTAATGGGTTGAGGCTTTAGGGTTTAAAATTGAGGGTAGAGGGTTGAGGGTATATGGTTGAGGGATTAGGGTTGACGGTCCAATCATGTATAGGCTAAAGGGTACATCTATAGGGGTTAAGGGTATGCATATGGTACATACATTTAGGGATTAGGGTTGAGGGTCCAATATTTTATAGGGTAGAGGGTATAGGAGTTGAGGGATTAGGGTTTGACTAGGGTTGAGGGTAGAAAACGATGGAGGGTAGATTGTAGAGTGTTGAGGGTTAATTAAGGGTTGAGGGATTAAGGGTCGAGGGTTGAGGGATTAGGGTAGAGAGTTTAGTACATAATTGGGATAAGGGTTTAACTAGGGTTGAGGGATTAGGGTCGAGGGTACTAGAGGGTACATATATGGTTCAAGGATTAGGGTTTAGGGTGCAAAGTATATATATGGTTTAAGGTTTTAGGGTTGAGGGATGTTAAGGGTTGAGGGTAGAGGGTTTAGGGTATAGCTAGGACGTTTTAGGGTATAATATGGTTGAAGGTCGATTAGAGACGTTGAGGTTCCAATGTAGAGGGTAGAGGGTATAGCGGTTTAATAGGGTTTAGGGTTTAAGGGTTGAGAGTTGAGGGATTAAGGGTTGAGGGTTGGGAATTGAGGGTTGAGGGTTTAATGTATAGGGTAGATCAGAGGGTAGAGGGTAGAGGGTTTAAGGTTGAGGGTATATGGTTGAGGGATTAGGGTTGAGGATCCAGTCATGTATAGGGTAGAGGGTGCAGCTATAGGGGTTGAGGGTGTGTATATGGTACGTACATTGAGGGATTAGGGTTGAGGGTCCAATATTGTATAGGATAGAGGGTATAGGGGTTGATAGATTAGGGTTTGACTAGGGTTGAGGGTAGAGGGTAGAATGTTTAGGGTTAATTAAGGTTTGAGGGATTAGGGTAGAGATTTTAGTACGTAATTGGGTTTAAGGGTTTAATGAGGGTTGAGGGATTAGGGTTGATGGTACTAGAGGGTACGTATATGGTTCAAGGATTAGGGTGTAAAGTGTTTATAGGGTTTAAGGGTTTAGGGTTGAGGGATGTTAAGGGTTGAGGGTAGAGGGCTTAGGGTATAGCTAGGAAATTTGAGGGTATAATATGGTTGAAGGTCAATAAGGGACGTTGAGGTTCCAATGTAGAGGGTAGATGGTATAGGGGTTGAGGGTACTTGAGGTTTTAAGGGTTGAGGGATTAACTAGGGTTGACGGTTGAGAATTGAGGGTTGAGGGTTTAATATATAGGGTAGATCGATAGAGAGACGTAGAGGGTATATGAGGGTTTAAGGTAGAGGGTAGAGGGTTGAGGATATATGCAGGTTGAGGGATTAATTACTAGGGTTGAGGGTCCAATGTATAGGGTAGAGGGTATAGGGATTGAGGCCGGATTAGGGTTTAACTAGGGTTGAGGGTAGAGGGTTGAGGGTTAATTAAGGGTTGAAGGTTGAGGGATTAGGGTAGATATTTTAGTAATTGGGTTTAAGGGTTTAATTAAGGTTGAGGGATTAGGGTCGAGGGTAGAGGGTATAATATGGTTCAAGGATTAGGGTTTAAGGTTGACAATAGAGGGTTGAGGGTATATGGTTGATAATTAAGGTTGAGGGTCCAATATTGTATAGGCCAGTAGAGGGTATAGGGGTTGAGGGTACGTATATGGTTGAGGGATTAGGGTTGAGGGTCCAATGTATATGGTAGAGGGTATAGGGGTTATGAGGGATTCAAGAGATAATGCGTATACATATTCAAATTTATACCATATGTTGACATGCTAGGCTTATATTCTACTAGCCTTCTCCATTCACCACTGTAATATGATGGACCATAATATGGCATTAATATCCTAGTGGTTTGTTCTGAATTGTTTCTTTGTTTAGATCCCACATGTAAATTTTGGAAAATAAAGAGGCCTATATTCACTCCATGAGTATTGGAGGGTTGTATAATGTAGCTGTATCCCCAAAATTGATACACCTTGTACAGTCCAGGTAGTTGTTGATCACTAGGCCAAGCGTAATATAGTCGATGATCAAATTTATCTTTGTAAATTGATCTCAAACTTAGGGGCAAGTCATCATCTCCATCAAATTCATTCTCATAGGGTATGTAGTACACCTTCCCCCTATCTTTAAGAAAATTATGCATCTTTAAATCAGTTCTTATTTTGTGACTTGTTTCATCAATTCCTCATCTTCTAAGCTGGTATATTGGCACATATTTTTATTAGATGTATCATTTGATAAATGATCATTACTCTGTAGGCTAGAAGTCGGTAATCCAAGAAAATTTAAACCAAGAACTTTATCCTACAAGTACCCATTGAGAAAAAAATAAGTTATTTAAATAATATAAAACAATGTTTAAATGAAGTATACATGTTATTTATATCAAACTGGAAAATTCCTTACCACATTTCCTATTAGATATGAATCAATTGTAGGAGGAATACTACTGACTGTAAGCTCATCATATATGTAATGTCTTTGTACAATTTCTTGTTTGAATTGTTTCTTTCCATGACATACAAAACACCCACAAACAACAATTTTCTCAAAGTATTAATCCCATGTACTATAGTCCTGACCAACCTCTTGCTCAGTGGAATCATCTATTTTGTTTGGAAGATCCATTGTCATATCCTCTTCCACCCACTGTCATCTACGTGAAATAAATTTTTTATGTGCATGCCCACATACATATCTTCTTTTGCTAGTTGAACGCTCAAGCTCTGTATTTTCTCCAATCTCCATCTAAAATAATCAAAATGCATTAATTTATGTCAATATTGGATAATACATTATAAATTTCAATAATACTATGAAAAAAGATGGATGTATCACAAAATTCCATCAGATCATTTTTTCCTAAGTTAAGTCAAAATTTGAGTACCTGATGTCCCATTTCATCTATTCTCTCTTCATTTGATATGACATGATCTATTTCCATGGCCTCATCTCACCCTATAATACACAAAATAGTAAATAATTTTTACTACATAAATTATATCATTTCAATGAATATGCTATCGAACACAAAGCCTCACTTTAGTCATATATTTTCTCAAAGTATTCATCCCATGTACTATAGTCTTGACCAACCTCTTGTTCAGTGTAGTCATTTGTTGTGTCTGGAAGATTTATTGTCATATCCTTGAACAACCGCTGTCATCTACATGATTTAACAATTTTAGGTCCACGTCCACATACATATCTTCCTCGTTTTCTAGTTGAACACTCAGGCTCTGTATTTTCTCCAATTTCCATCTAAAATAATCAACATGCATTAATTTATGTCAAGATTGGATAGTACATTATAAATTTCAATAATACTATGAAAAAATATGGACGCATCACAAAATTCCATCAAATCATTTTTTCCTAAGTTAAGTTAAAAATTTGAGTACCTAATGTCCCACTTCAACCATTGTGTCCTCATTTGACATGACACGATTTGTTGCCATGGCCCCATCTTTCCCCTATAATAAACAACATAGTAAATAATGTTTATTACACCAATTATATCATTTCAATGATTATTCTATCCAACACAAAACCTCACTTTAGACATATATTTGACATATATTTCACACTTTAGATGACTCATCTAGTTGTGTAGGGGTCATTTCTGAGTTCACAAATTTAACCTCTATTAGTTTTGCACCCACAAAATTGACTTGGGATAAGGAATAGATAAAATATGGAACCATGATTTCTCCCTTGGAACATATGAAGATGAAATCAATTTATTTATCAACTTCCAAGTAAAATACATCATTTTTCACTGATAGGTGCTAAATTAGGTGCAATTTGTGCCACCTTTTTCATCCCACAAAGATTACATTTCTGGTTGAAAGGCGGTGCTAAATTAGGCATACTTTTCTACATTGACTATAGCATCGACTACTGAACTAGGAACAAAAATTTAAAATTTCTCACGTCAAGAAGGAAAAGATGAGAAGAGAAAAAAGTTGCGTGAAGGAAGAGAGGAGAAAAAAGGGAAAAATGACATGAAGGAGGGCTCCAAGAAAGTAGATCAGAAATTTGATCTAGTTTGTGACACCATAGGTAAGGTTACAATTTTTTTTTTCATTACCACAAATATTTTTTTTTGGATTAAATGGAGAGGATTGTGAAGAAAGGGTTGTGAATATTTTTTTTTTTAGACTCGAATCGTTCAAGTCTCATGTAGTTGCAAAGGAGGAGGGTAAAATTGTAGACATTGCATTATTTCCTCCACATATGAGAGTAGTAAATACATTTTTGAAACCCTAATGCCCTGGTTCAGTTATAATTCCCATCCCAATCTTTGGGTTTTCGATTCAATTTCTCAGACCTTCCTTCCATACCTTTCTCTAAAGACAACTTTATCTGCTTCCTTCCTAAAAAAGTAGTCGAGTGCTTTCAAGACAAGTCATTAAAATGCATCCTCCCCACTATAGCTAGGTCCTGTTGGAATAGAGGTTGGTTGAGACAATACGAGGAGATAGGGCTTTTGAGATTACAGCTGAATAATAGATTATTTCCTCAAATTTGTGAGACCTTCAAGCTTAAATTAGCTATTACTAATTTTCACTTATTGTTTTACAGAACAATGAGCTCGTGGTTTTGAATTGATTGTGCACACACATTCATTTTCTTTCTAATCAATGAATGTGACTCAAGCATGGGACCTATTTGTGTTAACTCTTAATAAAACCACACTCTACGCCCTTTTTATCCCCCAAAAAAATCATTATATACAAGTGCACAAGCGTTGATTTTTTTACAATACATTTGTTTCATTTTACATATATTTATATCCTTTCAAATATATTTATATTCTATATAGGTGTGCAAGAAATTGATTCATAGGCATTTAAATCCAGAAAGAGATTCATTCAAGGTAAAACTTTCATACCAAAAACTACAAGAATTTTTTTATACATGATAGTGTATACTTCATTTTCCTCCACATACTTGATAAAAATAATTTTCCCTAGGTTGCCTCAAAATGTCAAGCGATAGAGGGAAGAGAAAAAAGGGAGAAAAATCTTGCCATGATGAGGTAATTCATTGTCAATTTATAGATTTATAAATGTTTCCCTTGTTTCTTTGAATTTTACTTTCTAGTTTTTTATTTTTAAATTTAAAAGAAGAAATTTATTTTATGTATATATATAGGGACATGTGACTGATAAAGATAAAGAGGCATTGGCTTCCATATTGGGGGTAGAGGCAGTGAACAAATTGGATGATGTGCGGTGGACAATGCTTTCCAGATACATAGAAAAATGATCTAGTGAAGTCCCTCAAACATTGCAACCAAGTAAACTATGTCAAAGGGAATCAATTGATTTCCCAAGTAGTCCTGGATCGAGCAAAAGATCCAGGAGGAAATAAACAATAGTAAACTCTAGGAATGTAGAACAAGGAGAAGAGGCTTCCACTATCCCACCCACTCCTGGGACACAAACTTCTTCCACCATGCCAAGTTTTCAATCTTGCATTGGTACCTTCAATACCAAGATAGAATATGATGCGGTTTTAGGGGAAGTTTGAATGACAACTGTTGGAAAAGGGTTTGTGAATAGGTTGAAGGAATCATCCCTTCAACGATTCAAAGACCATCTACATTTTCCATTCTCAAAGATACCCATACACCTGAAAAAATCAGTTATCAATGACATGGAGACTTAATTTGGCACAAGTTGGTATATGAAGAAGGTAAAGCTATGAATGTCTCAAAATTGCAAGAGATTTTGGTGCAACCAAACAAAGAAGATAAAAAAAATCCCTCCCAAGCTAAGGCTCAAAAAAGGCCAATTGATGTAAGTGTCAAAGTATGGAAAGAGCTTGTAAAATCATATGAGAAGTCTAAAGCACAAAGGAAGGTCGGTGAGGAGAGTACACAGGTATTTGAATTTTCTCATAAGATTTTATCAAATTTATTAAACGACTTTTAAATTTTATTTTTGCATAGTTAAATTGAATTAGTATATGTTTCAAGATAAGGCCTCCAAGGCTAGGCTTCAAAAAATTTGTGCCATGCATCAGAGCGGCCAGAAAGGTTTACAGGCCTTGATCTATAAATTTGTAAGTATATTTAATATGTTAAATGATGTTTTTTTAATTCCCTAGGAAAAAGTAAATGATTACATATTAATTAGTTTAACTAGTCCATGTGCCATGTTTGGATAGGAGGAGAAATATGGCTGACATCCAAAGTAATTTGAAAGGGAAAAGTTACAAAGAAAAAAGTGGGCCAATTTATTAATTTGGATGGAAAACAAGATATCAATAGTTGACTTTCAATAACTTAGTTGGATATTGTTGTGTTAATATGTCAATTTTCATTTCTTGTGTTGAGTTGTTTATTGATGTCTAGGATGAGTTCTAAAGTGCTTCTCTGTTGGCCCTAGATCCCACTCAATTTTCCCATTATTTCATGTTGAGGAAAAAAATATTATTTTCCTTAAAGGTAGTGGGTGACATTCATGCCTTATTTTTATTTCATCTTTTAGTTAATGACCATTGTCTTTTAATATCTCTTAAGTGTCCTCATTTAAGTTATGAGTTATATCATTTGAGTAACTTAGTCCCGTGTTGATTTCATTTATCTTCTTTTCTCTCAAACATGGTATCTCAAGGAGTGATTCCTTGGTATCTCAAGGAGTGCTTCCTTGAATTCATGTTACCATTCTACTAAGTGATCCACATGCATCTTTTCCATCCTTCCTCATGATGTTGTCATACTTTTAACATGTAAGAATTTTTTGATGCATCTTGGTAGGCATCCTATAGATCTAATACATACTTGTAGTCTACATCACTTGGTGTAGCTAACCAACCACTTAATTTGTCCATCTAATTTAAAAAAAGGTAGTAAATTCCTATCTTCCAAGTTAAAAAAACTCCATAAATAAAGAAATTAGTAGTAAAAAACCTACAACCTGATCTGATCAACATAGAGAAGCGTGTAATACTAGATTTATTAAAATTCAAAACATAAATGGAATGTCCTTAACACCAAGTGGAGCTATCCAAAAAAGCTAACTAAAAACACAAATGTGCTCCCACACAGAATGACCTAATGGTGGGTTGTCATAGAAGTCAAACTATTGAACTAACAACAATGATCAAGTTAACACATATGCATCATTTGCATAAACAACTGAACCATTTATGTGTATGAATAAATAGTAGAAGGATGTAGATCAACTCAATTCATCTGACTTTATGCCTCTTGGTAGGAATTCCTCTAGAATCTCTAATATCAGGTTCCTGAGACATCCCTATAGCTTTTACCTTTCATCGTCGCCTTTCCTCTTCACTGTTAGATTCATCTCCTTTTTTCTTATCTGCATTTTTGGCTTCAACTTCTAATTCATCGCATATTTTACCTTCCTACCCTTCAAAATTTTCTTCTTCTTCTTCGTCCTCATCTAACTCCACAAGAGATTCATCTTCTAAACCTTCCTCATCTGATTTTGTTTCCTCTTTTACATCAAAGGGTTCATATCCTTGATCTAATTCTTATGAATAATCAAAATAAGAATCACTAGCTTCCATATTGAAAAATTCCCAACCACCATCTTCAATAAATTTTTCTGGATCATCAGTAATAGTCTTCAAAATTGACCACTAGTTCAAGTTCATTCTGCTTTCATAATACTTTATATCCATGGATTTTAGCCATTCCTTGATGCCATCAAGTGAAGATTGAGGAATGGCGTTAATGTATAGTACATACCAATTGAAGTCTTTGAAAATAATAGCCATATCAAACTCCTTTTTCCCAAGTCTTACTATCTTGAGGTTAACAATCTGAATCTCACTAATAGTGATTACTAAGAAAGGTAATTCCACCAACTCTACCAAACAGTTTACCGTACGAACAATAAAAGAAAAGGATTTGAAAGGAACTCCATGAAAATAAAGCTCTCTAAGTGGTACATCAAACTTTAGTTCAGAATATTTTAGATGAGGCTACTCCCATAGCTCTCTTAGTGGCTTGAGAAATCCTTGAAACTTTGCATTGATATTATTTTTCCTATCCTTATCTTTTCGTTCTTCCTCAATTTCATCAAATCATACATTTACCTTCTTTCCCCTCCTAAATTTTAGACCACATCCATTACCTCCACATAAATCTATAAATTCTTGGTCTTCTTGGTTCCCACGCCATGATATGGTTATGCAAATGAAAGTGAAGCAAAGTAATCATCTCCTTCTCCATTGGCTAGAAGAATGTGTTCTTAATGTTTTGATACATGATATCAACTCTCTCTTCTGCTCTCATGGTTGAAAACTAACATCCATTATGGTGGGCCTTTAGAGTTCCAATCATCTTTCTTCCTCTTCCACCAAATGTTGGCATGATCCAAAAGTCTGCCAACCTAATTGCCTTTGTTTTTGAAAGCTAAAGTTTCTCCTGAGTCACCAGTTTAGCTCTCTCTACCTTTTCAAACTCTTTCATTGCTATAGGAAATTAGTGCCTAATTGATTAACAATCTCAATCTCACTAATAGTGATTACTAAGAAAGGTAATTCCACCAACTCTACCAAATAGTTTACCATAGTAACAATAAAAGAAGATGCTTTGAAAGGAACTCCATGATAACCAAGCTCTCTAAACGGTACATCAAAATTGAGTTCAAAATATTTTAGATGAGGCTGCTCCCATAGCTCTCTTACTAGCTTGAAAAATCCTTGAAACTCTACATTGATATTATTTTTCTTGTCCCTCTCTTGTTGTTCTTTCTCAATTTCATCAGGATCATACATTGACCTTCTTGCCCCTCCTAAAGTTTGGATCAAATCCATTACCTCCACATAAAACTAGACATCCTTGGTCTTCTTGGTTCCCACACCATAATATGGTTATGCAAATGAAAGTGAAGCAAAGTAATCATCTCCTTCTCTGCTGGCTGGAAGAATGCATGCTTAATTTTTGATACATGATATCATCTCTCTCTTCTGCTCTCATGGTTGACTATCGAAATCCATTATGGTGGGCCTCCAGAGTTCCAGTCATCTTTCTTCCTCTTCCACCAAATGTTGGCATGATCCACAAGTATGCCAACCTAATTGCCTTTGTTTTTAAAAGCTAAAGTTTCTCCTGAGTCACTAGTGTAGCTCTCTCTGCCTTTTCAAACTCTTTCATTGCTATAGGAAATTAGTGCCTAATTGATTAACAATCTCAATCTCACTAATAGTGATTACTAAGAAAGGTAATTCTACCAACTCTACCAAATAGTTTACCGTAGGAAAAATACAAGTAGAGTCTTTGAAATGAACTCCATGAAAACAAAGCTTACTAAATGGTATATCAAACTCTAGTTCAAAATATTTTAAATGAGGCTTCTCCTATAGCTCTCTTAATCTCTTGACAAATCCTTGTGTTAGGTCTCAAAAAAATATGTTTTTAGACCATAAGAGGGTGCCAATCTCTTAACATGTTTTTGGCCCATGAACAAGGCAACAAGAGTTTGATTGCCTCCTACTCTTCAGGCTTTTCTAAACCTAGGTGGGTGTACTTGAGTAATAAGAAATATTTTGAAGTCTATGATTTCTGATCTAAGAAATCTACTCACAATGGCACATGGGGGTGAAGTAGATGCAAGGTTAATTAATGATTCCTATTGAAAATATTTTGAGATTTAGGTGTAAGAATAAAGTTTGTATGATATTTTTCTAAAAATGACTAGTGCCTACACTACTGGGTGAATGGAGTTGAGAGGTGGATGATGATTATGGAGATAGGATTTTGTAATATGGGTAGATCTACTTTTCAGATTAACTCAAACAGTTGGGCACCTTGAATGTCTGCACCTTGTGCAAACATGCAAGTAGGTTAGTTATTTAGACTCTTCTTAGTGATCCTAGTGATATCCCCTTATGTTACTGTGAAGTTGCAAAAGGATTTAATTTAGATGTGAAGGGAAACAAATCAAGATAATTTCTATTTAAAAGGACTTTAATCCAAATAGGAACCTATGAAATCTTCTTTCTTAAAAGTAATTTTAGTTCTTATGCACACAGAAACTAGTCAACAACATCACACACTATAGCGACTATATATTGATAAATTAAATGTATTTCCACACACTCAATTTGAATAACATAAGAAACCACTTTGGAGATAGCCAAATAACATATAAGCATATAAATCCACACAACAATTGAACACTTGAAAGCAAATCAGTATTTATGAGTAACCTTCTCCATTGTATTCATCTTCAAATGATATGCATTATAAAAATAGTTTCTAATATGAGATGGATGGGCGAATTGGTGCAATCTATCTTCTTACTAATTTATATTCTAAAAAATATATGTTTGATAATTTCTATTCAGGTCTTGGTCTCTCTTATATAGGAGAGGAAACAAGCTAAAAACTCATTACAAAAGGTCATGAAGTTTGATAACTAAACTTAACTAAAATAAAACAAGCCATAGATGAATGCACCAGTCTATTAATCTCGAAGAAAAATCTCGTGACCACCCAATATCTCTTCAAAGCTTCTACTCCATGATAGGGAACTCATCATGTTGTCAGTTGTTTTTCCTAATCTCATGGTTGTCTCGTTGTATCTGATACATCTACAATTTGGATGCTATACAAATTGATTTCAAAGAGGTGATGGATGTAATCCTATTTAGCATATGTGTCCACTTTATAGATCACCTCTTTCATATCGTATTCCATATTCATCATTTTTTTGAGTTGCTTGTGAGAATTTTGTAAGACCATATCCTCGACATTGATTTCTTGCAATGTAGTAGTTAGAAGCCTAGAAAGTTCTTCCTTCCAACTATCATAATCTCATGGATTTCCATTGTCATCATGAAGTGTTGGGTATGACTCAAAGCAGTCAAAATATTCCTTGAGTTTGTTATGATATCCATTGTGTGATTCTACCAGCATGTTATATGTATGCAATACTTTTCCTTTCATGATTTTCTTATCTACGAGCTCCTTTATTTTCTCGATCATTCTCTTCTATAATCATTCATTATCCACCAGTGCAGAGTGTGTTTGTTTGAATAGTTCCCAATACTTACTAGCACATTTCATCATTTTGTTAAATATTTCTTTAATCATTTCAGATACAGTGTTATATTCGATGGTCTTCACTTCTTTCTTCTTTGCATTTCCCCTAGGATTTCAGATGGCAATTTTTCCAATAGGATGCATCAACCAATGCATCCAAAACTCTCTTATCCTTTTCATTCCATGAGGAGTACAAATCTGGTGTGGAGGAGGAGGATGTTCTTTCTCTTTGATTTTCTAGCTCTTTCTTCAATTTGTCATTCTCCTTAACCAGTTTTTCAATTTGTGCCTTGCTAAATTTTTCCATGTTTATGTTTAACTCTGTTGTCTCCATAGGGTTGGTATCCCCTACTCATTGGAACAAGAGATTTCCAAACTCTTGGTTTGGATTACTAATTATAGGAGGTATTTTATCATGGTACAGTGACCAAATAAGCAAGGTGGCCTTGTCTGGGTTATACCCAGATCCTAAATACATTTTGTCACTTGCTTCTTCTATCAAGTTCACTATCTTGTTCCCTCTTTTTCTAAAGCTATCAAATACAATTGTAGAGCTAATATCCCACCCTAGAAAGAGCAACACTCTAGATTCTTGGAGTAATTCCCTTACTCTTTCAGAAGTGGACTCCATTTCCTTATCTATCTCCTATTCCAATTCCTCCAAGTCAGTTGCCTCCTATTTAGGAGTGATATCTTGTATCTTTTGTCTCATTTTTCTACCTTTATATTCATAAACAAATGATTTAAATTTATAAGATTTAACAAAATCAGAATAAAAAATAAATTCTTGTCCAAGCTTGACCCTTACATCATCAAATAGTTCATCTAATGCCTTAAATTTTACAATCTTCTACTCTTGAGGGGGTTCATATTGTGCAATCATAGGAGAAATTATTTGTTTGTCCTGCTCAGTCTCTTCATCACTCTCCTCTTCTTCACTTATATAAGTATCTATATAAAACATACCTCAGGAGTAGGCTGCGAAGGTATTTAATCCAAGGGCTCTATGTCTTCAACTTGTACTCCTGAATAGGTTGCATGAGGTGCATCAAAAATAGTTAGGGGCACATCCTTTATCAATTCATTCACATGAGTGATGAGTTTCTAAATTCTTGTTAGAGGATCCTCTATTTCACTGAATGCCTTTGAATAATATGGGACATTTTTTATTTTCCATTGCTCTGCAAGAATAATATTATTATAGGCATCCATTCTTTTTGTGGTGGAGGCATCATCATGGTTTCTTAACACATCTTCGACTAAGAACACATCTTCATACCCTGATAGCCCCTGTGATAATCTTTCCTTGTGGATAAACCCTTCAGCATCAATTTTTTTTCTTACATCACCTAGAGGTAGGCTGTAATGTGCTAATTTAGCATCAACTTCATCATATCCTTCATTGGCAACCACTGTAAAATCTCTAAAACATAAGGTACTAGGCTAATTGATTGTTTTCTATGTCCTTTGAGGTGTTTGGCATCAAATTTTTCCAATGGATGGACCATTTCTAAATAATAAATTCGGTCAGGAACTACTTGTGGCATCAAGTGTGGAGTTCCTTTGAACCCATAAACCCTTATTATTGTACAATCAGAGAAAGCATACCATTCTCCCTAGTTATGATTCACTTTATTTCTTGGGTCATTTTCCTTTGGTCTTAGAAATCTGTGTACTTTTGGGGATAGGCTATAATTGCATGGATATACCAACAACTTCATCAATGGTTTTACAAGAAAATCTTCAAAATGGAGGTAATGAGACCTACAAAATCGGTTGTCCCACAATGAGGTCCACATTTGTAGAGGTTTGAAATCTCCATTTTTATTTGTATCTTTTATCCTTAACTCTCCAATACTCCAAACCCCTCTGACTTGTCCTTCATACAAAATAAAATGCATAAGCAAAGAATAGTGTTCGAAATGAATATTTTCACTATTATTTTTAATCTTTTCAAGCCCTTAATTTAGGGCATTGGCCAAGTAGCTAGCATAATCAAATGTCCTGTCATCCTTTCTCTGTATTTCTATAGCTAAAACAATTGGGGCAATCGACATGAGAGGTGGAACCTCTACTCTTAAAACTTGACTAGTTGAATAATAAGTGTACCAAAAATACTCTTCAAACAAATCTTCATGGAAAGGAGGGATTTCAGTGCTAGAGAACCTCTTAAGTTGGCCTCCTTCATCCTTGTGCCTATGCAAAGGTAACTTCCATCTCATATAGTTGGTATACATATGGTGATACTATGTAAAGAGATCTTTGATTGTGAATGATAAATTTAGTGAACACTCTAGCTGAAATACCTTAGAAATGAGGTCCCTAGAAATAACAAGCATGTCACCCCCATTATGTGACTAAATAGTTCTTTTATTGGAGTCATATATGATAGAAATATATTTAATTATCTTTGTGTTTACAAACACATTGGGCACCACAAGCCTTTTGAGGTTCAACCTCCATGGATTGCAGACTGGTTGAAACCTAAATTGTTTTCTATAATGGTACATGAAGAGATCATATCTATGTTGTAGTGTCCAAATATCTCCTAAGCCCTTATGTTTGTCCCATAGTTGGTCCATGGAAGGATTCATTTGAGCACTCCTCTTGGTTCTTTTCCCTAACCTAGGACATTGATCTATCAGGTCTTGATTTAGAAGTCTCTTTTCAGTTTTCTATTTTTTAGCTTTGGGTTTATTTGTACTTTCCTCCATTATTTAAATCTTAATTTTTTGAAGAAAATAGCTTCTCAGTTTGGTCTAAAGTACTTACTTGAGTCTCACCTCCACTGCTCTTTGTTGTGTAAGAACTCAAAGTTTTTCCTTTCTACTTCCGCCCTTCGTGAAATTTTTGATATTTTGTAACAACTATGTGATCAACTTGTGGTATAATTCACTTCAATTTTGGTTCATAAATACACCACCCATTTTCAATCTTGTCATTAGAGAAGAGAATTCATTTCAAATATCTCGATGATTCCCCAGGATGTCACATCAGTTAGTAATAATTGTCATCACCGTATCGATGAGACTATGATTCCTCTTTCACTGATAGCCACCTTCTCCATCGATGAACACCTTTCCTTCAGTCTATCGATGGAACACCAAATAATGTTTCCATGATGCACCCTAGTTCCCCCAATATACTCTATGCACTTGATAATTCATGGTTATATTAGGCCATTGATGGAATTCCATCATTCGTTCCACTGATGCTTATGTGTTACAACGATGTGTTTACTTTTTTTGACTCTATCGGTATATCAGGGAGACCACCTTAGGAGTCAACCCGATAGGGTATTGTTACACTGATACTAGGTTGTGGGCTATTTTCATCTGGCCATCGGTAGGGCTATGATGTGGTTTCCATCGATGAAGCATTGTTACGCCGATGATAATGAATTTTGTTAGGAATGGGGGAAAGACTAGGGGATTTCAATTTTGTGGGTGCAATGGAGGCTATAATATGGATCTAGTCACACAAATTTCTGAAATTTTTATTGATCATAAAATTAAAGTGTGGTGTATTTTTAAGGTATATGGAAGGTAGGTGAGGTAGAGGCAAGTGGAAAATGCTAGATTTTTCTAGTCCCAACACCTTGAAACTTTACATTGATTTTATTTTTCTTGTCACTCTCTTGTTGTTCTTTATCAATTTCATTAGGATCATACATTGACCTTCTTGCCCCTCCTAAAGTTTGGACCACATCCATTACCTCCACATAAAACTGGACATCCTTGGTCTTCTTGGTTGCCATGCCATTATAAGGTTATGCAAATGAAAATGAAGCAAAGTAATCATCTCCTTCTCCGCTGGCTAGAAGAATGCATGCTTAATGTTTTGATACATGCTACTAGCTCTCTCTTCTGCTCTCATGTTTGAATACCGAAATCCATTACGGTGGGCCTCCAAATTTCTAGTCATCTTTCTTCCTCTTCCACCAAATGTTGACCTAATCCACAAGTCTGCCAGCCTAATTTCCTTTATTTTTGAAAGCTGAAGTTTTTCCTAAGTCACCAATGTAGCTCTCTCTACTTTTTTAGACTCTTTCATTGCTACAGATCATCTATGTTATTTAATCATTTGTACCACATTGTTGATGTGCTTTGAATCCTTAGATCTAAAGGAAATTTCCTTAACATAAATACTGCTAGGGAATTTTAATGTTCACATGTAGTTGGCATTAAAGCCGGTACTTGGAACATTGAAAGTTATCCTTATATAAGAATTCCCTCCATCTTGTTGGTTTGTAACACTCTTGATGGTGGCTACATGAAATGGAACCATGATGCCATATATGGTTACCAGAACAACATCATTTTTTGTATCAACTTGAATCATGAGCTCTCTAGAAACAGGGATATCTTGCACATTTTTGTATGAAACCATCTTAGTGGATGGCTTGGAAGAGCCATGTCCATCTCCTGTACCAATTCTCCCTGCAACCAATCTTCTTGCAGTCTCCTCATTCTTTTGCAAAGGGTTGGTGCTTAAGGTTATGTAATAGAATTTACAATTGATAGTTAAATTTTATAACAAATTTTTTTATAATCTTTACTAACATTTATTAGAATTGTTGCATGTTTTACATCATTGGAATCACATATTAGCTATATTTTTTTTGAAATTTTATTATGGTATGTGCACATTGATATGATGTAATTTATGATTATGGCTTCATCTCATATGTTTCAATATTAGATATATAACAAAAATAAAAATTGCATGAAATAAATAATAAATTTTCATTTCAAATGTTTATTTTGCAGATCACGGTTCTTCCAAAAGATCAAGATGATCCTCATCATGATATAGATCCAAAAATATTGATTCTTCTAGTACAAATCAGATGGAAGAGGATGATGATGATGTAGATATGGAAGACACTAAGGTCGATGACAATGATGATCATGATGATAATGATCACGATGGTGATGATTATGATAAGGCAGTTGTTGGTAGTACCCAACAACATTTCTTGATCTGATAGGCTACATCATGGATCATTGCTGGTATATCATTATGATGATGATGAGGCAGTTGCTAGTAGTACCTAGTGACATTCATGATCATATAGACTACATCATGGATCATTGCTGATATATTGTTATGATGCCTCTTTTCAAGGTTACTATCATATGTATCATTTTCACGGCCTATAGTACCATATTATTGAGTTGTATCAAATTGAAATTTATTATTTTCACTTATATAATTTGGACATGTATCATCTTGACTTGTATCTTTCTGAGTTAAATAATTTATCATTTTTACTTATATCATTTGTACATGTATCATTTTGACATGTTATTGATCTACTGGCATATTTGACTTTCACTTGTTTTAGTTATATATGATGACAATCTTATCTGTATTGACTTGTCAATTTATATATATTAAAAGTGCTCGATGATTAATTTTGGATGGATATTTATTACGTATGATGATTTTAATTTACTTATCAAGATGGATGTTTCAAAATTCAATTAAATTATAGATATTTGACTCACTTGTCTTAACTATAGATAATGGTCATGTTATAATAATTATCTTCTTATTCTGAGAAAACAAGCCTCAAAGGCACATCCTATGGAAAATACTTAATAAGGAAGTAAGGTCACTCAATAAAATGCATCGACTGGTGTTATTTCACACAAACACAAGGGAGCATTCTAGAAGTAGGTGTGAGAAAAAGAAGGTGGTGGAGCCAAAGGAAGAGGAACTAGTGGAAATCCAAGTAGCAAAAAGGTGTGGGAAGCAGTATCAGCATTCCCAGTATCAGCAAGAATAATAGAGACTCCATTATTCTTGAACACTGAGAAGAAAAAACAATATTTCAAAGGTGAGATCATGGATAAAAGACTATAGGGTTTGTTGGCATCATCTCATCCACTGATTCTCTAGGCGACCAAGAAAATTCTTGGGCTAGAATTCCTGCGGGCCTATCACAGGTTCAGGGAAAACTCAGAAATCCCGACCATGTTCCTAGTAGTGTTACTACATATGGATGTGTTGAAAGAGATGGGGAAGAATCTCACACATATGGTATTTATCCATGCTTGGTTGGGGGATATCGACACAACCCTTGACAATGTAGATGAGAATAAGAAAAGACCAATGCCCTAGAACTAATACATGCTCCAGATTCATGGCAAGGATGTCATGAAATTCTCTCTGGTTCTAACCATCGACCTAGAGGGTTTTGAGAAGTTGTGGAATGAGCATGAGTGAAACATCTTCTTCCTGCTCAGAGAAGCCAATATGGTGACAAATCATCCATGAGGCTATGCAATCTAGTATGTCAAGAATGAAGGGCTGGCAGACAAGATTGTGGTAGGGGACGATGATGAAAGGGACTTTGGTTCAAGAGAAGAGTGGCACAAGGATGACATCAAGGACCCAGAGGAAAAATCCAATGGTTCATCCCACCAAAATTATGGTGTTGACTACCCAGTGATTGTGGATTACATTTCCTATAGGAGGCCGACATAGACAAATGATAATGAAGATTTAAAAATTCCCAGTCTAATAAAATTTATATTTTAGTATACATATGATATAGTAGAAACAGGGGAAAGTAGTAGCAAAGAGGAGTCATTCCCGGTTGGCATTTCCTAAGTCTATAACTAGGCCATTTTGTAATTGAAAATTTATCAGCATAGGTACGTAGGGTAAAGGTGTTTGAAACAAATGGCCATTTTGTCAAAGGCCTGCAAGTAAATTTTGGTCAGGAACTCATGTAAAATCTTTTGTGAAGAAATAATAATTATCTTGTTATTTAGTCATATGAATTAAATAATTAAATTACATACTCTATAATCATATGAGTTAAATAATTAAATTACTTACTCTATAATTATATGAGTTATTTAAGAGGAATCATATATTTAACTAATTAAATTGAATTAAAAAATATTAAATTAATAAATGGAAGCAAAAAAAGAAGCATTTTTAGAAGAAAAAAGGGGAGCAACAATGGAAGCCAAACTAGAAACAAACCAAAAGAAATCTTGGAAGAAAAATTGGTAGCAAAATCGGAAACAAACCTGGAAGCAAAACAAGAAGCAAAACCAAGAGCAAAACAAGAATCATTTTTTCAAAGAAAAAAGGGAAGCAAAAAAAGAAGCATTTTTATAAGCAAAAAAGGAAGCAACAATGGAAGCCAAAATAGAAGAAAAATAGAAGCAATCTTGGAAGAAAAATTGGAAGAAAAATTGGAAGAAAACCTGGAAGAAAAAATGGAAGCAAAGCAGGAAGCAAAACTAGAAGCAAAAATGGAAGCAAAACTAGAAGGAAAGTAGGAAGCAAAGGTGGAAGAAAAATTGGAAACAAATTTGGAAGCAAAATTGGAAGAAAAATTGGAAGCAAAACTAGAAGCAAACCTAGAAGGAAAACTAGAAGCAAAATTGGAAGCAAAATTTTAAGCAAAACTAGAAGCAAAACTTGGAGCAAAATCGGAAGTAAAATCAGAAGCAAAACCAAAAGAAAAACCGGAAGCTAAATTGGAAGCAAAACTAGAAGCAAAAATGGAAGCAAAAATGGAAGCACAAGTGGAAGAAAAACTAGAAGTACAAGTGGAAGCAAAAGTGGAAGCAAAAGTGGAAGCAAAAATGGAAGCAATACTGGAAGTAAACCTGGAAGAAAAAATGGAAGCAATACTGTAAGCAAACTTGGAAGCAAAAGTGGAAGAAAAAGTGGAAGCAAAACTAGAAGCAAAACTAGAAGCAAAACTAGAAGGAAAACTAGAAGCGAAATTGGAAGAAAAACTGGGAGCAAAACTAGAAGCAAAAATGGGAGCACACATGGAAGAAAAACTAGAAGCCAAATTGGGAGTCAATTTAGGCGCTATTTATGATGCCATTTTCCAATGCTATTCCTAGCACTAAACAAGATTCTATTTTCAACACCAAATTTTTGGCACAAAATCCAATGCAACAGTGGCTATTAAAGACGACACAAAATATGGTGATGAAACAAAGAAACGATTTTGTGCCAACTTTGGCACTATGAGATAACTCCAATTGATGGACTCAAATACACTAAAATATGGTGCAAAAGTCAGTGCTAATTTCCTATTGTGTTGTTATCCCTATACTGCATTAGAGCCGATGTTACATTAATGTTGAGGCTCTTTTGAGGAACCTAGCAACTGGGCCAAACTATCCTCCTCATAGGGTCTTTTAGATGTAGAGCTATAGGGTTGCGTGCTTGACTGACTCATAATTCTAAAATGATTTTAAAACTGGTTTCAATATTATCTTGGTTCAGTAAAAAGAAAGATTTATTATGAGCTTTAAGACTAATAATGGTGAATTTTTCTAAGAAGGGTGTACCTATTTTTTAATTACCAGAGCTCAAGTAGACATGGAATGAGTGAACCTCTACGATTTTTTATACTATGTTGGATCAAACAAATGAGATGACCAACCTACATTGAACTGAAAATTTATGAAGGAAATTAACTAAAAATATGAACCATCACACATGACATTCACCATTACTTCTAGATCACACGAGGGTAGTTCATTCATCTACCCATTTATCAATTTTGAACGTGGGTTGTCCATTTGGAAGGGACACAAAAATCTCAATGATGAGTAAGGCCTTGATTTTCTTGAAAAGGAAACAACTGTCCCCTCTCTCCAATAGGATTCTTCGATGTCCCACATGAGAATATCATCACATAGTGTCCTTTCATGGTTTCAAACCAAGAAAAGGACATTCCAATATGGGCCTATGGGCTTGTGGAATCCTTCAGCTTTTGTCACATGGCAACATTCTATAGAGCCTTGATTTTATTAAACAATACATAGCCATCCCCTCTCTCCAATAGGATTATCCCACATCCCATGTGAGAATATCGTCACATAGTGTCTTATGATTTTACAATCAGGAAAAGGACAGTATGCTATGGGCTCATAGACCTGCAAAATCCTTTATCTTCCACCACATGCAAATATTTCATGGAATAGTGATTTTATTGAAAAGGATGTAACATCATGCAATAACTACAATATGCAATGATTCCTTTGATAACATATTCTTCACACTGATATGAATAAAGGTAACCTGATGGGATAAATCATCTTTGATACCCTTTGTATTTTCTAATATTTCTTGTAGCATGAAAATGAACATAAAACTTATAGAAAAGTAAAGGTATTGATTTTTATTTAATATCTAATTCTATCAAATATTTTAGCTTTAATATTTAGATTAACCAGTTCCTTATCCACACAAAGTCTAGAAATATAATAAAAATCCTACAACAAATCAACCTTTTGGTTTTTGATAATCCTGCTGCCTTACAAAAAGAAACCAACAAATAAACAATATTATAAAACTACTTGAATATATACAAATAATTTATACATTCATAACAAAAAAGGTTAAATATGAAACAAAAGATAATCTTTGATTATATTGATTCAAGAGTAATGAGTACAACAATGGAGAGAATGATAAGACTAATATACACCATAAAGTATAATGCAATGAACATTCAAGTCATCTATTGTTATTATTGAGAAAAACATTACAAAATTTCCTCTCGGAGGTTTACAAGAATCACCTATACAACCTAAGACCTACACCAAGACTTACAAAAACTAAGAAGTAGAACCCCTTGAATGAGGCCTAGAATTCCCTTTTATAGAAACAAGGGAAGCAACAAGAAAAAGGCCTCATTCAATTGCCGAAAGAAATTCAAGATTTACAATGACCAAAGGTGGTTCAACATATTAATAGTCGCTCCAAAATTAGTTTGGAGGTCACTTACAATATTAAATTCAGCATATGGTAGAAGATCTTCAAAATTCCTTCCTGTGGTGGATTGGACATCTCTAATATTCCTTGTATGAAAAACCCATGCAAAAATTATATTTGGTGGTTGGGAGCTGATTGAAATGCAACTAAAGTTGCATCAACCTACTCTTCCATGTGTTCTACCCACTCTACTGAGGTGTCAAACCTGTTGAATCCCTCTTGTGCTTTTTTGTCCTTGATGTCAATTTGTGATACTCTTGCATCATGGTGGTTACCTTCTCAGTTGATCTACTTTTTTGATTGGAACATTTACTTCATTGATTATATTATATATGGTGGTACTGATCATTGAACTCCATGTGCAGATCTTAGTTAAGGCATTCTGGTTACTGGCTCTTTGTTTCATTGAACAGGTTCTATGTTTCTGGTTTAACAATTGTGTTTCAGTGATGGACTTAACTATATGTCCTTGGAATGAATCAGTGTTCTAGAGGTTGTTACAATGTGGTTGGATCAGGCTCTTGCATCTTTAAATTGTTAATAGTTTATATGATGTAGCTTATTTCTCAGTATAATAAGGGTTTATGGTAAGTGGAATGGCATTGTGAATTCATCATGCAAATTCAGTCTTCTCTATTCATCATAAGTCTTTGGATATCATTTGGAAATGGAACATTAGATAGCATTGAATATATCAAGGTGGAATTCAACCTTGGGTAAAGGCATTCTATTCGATCTCCTATTTTCATTTGACTTGAGTTTATTGGTTGACATTTATTTTGGGCCTCAAGGCTGACTACAAGTATAAAAAGTTTGATTAATGTTTCTATGTCACGTTGGATGTGACTAAGCTTTGATCATTGGAAAATATCATGTCTTTTGAAATGGACATGTGTGAGTAATGTGGTCTTATCAAAATAATTTTTTGAAGGCATTATTGTGTTGGCAGTTTACTTGGCAATTGGTAAATGATTTAGTGTGTGTTTTGGTCAACATTTTGATCTTATCTACTCGTGGATTTCAAAGGTTATCATGAGTATTTTAACTTATGATTAACTATCCTCTCAGAATCCAAAATTTTATCCATCTCACTAAAATAATTTTGTTTTCGCTTGCATTGGAAGTTTAGGTCATTATTCTTTGTTTCAATTGCTTCGAAGGGTTTGGAACCCTATTGTGGCCACCATCATTGAGTTTTTTTTTCTCACAACCATTTCACTATTCTAGTTGCTAGCTTTCAGACCTTTGATAGCATATTGGAAGTTAGGAAGACCCTAAAAATGGTCTTTTCTCCTATCGGTTTCTTGCCATCAGTTGGAAGCTCGAATGGGGAAAGAGCTCGAGTGTAAATCACTCATGGGAAATTCATTTCTAGTTTTCTTAGGTATTATTCTTTCAGTTTGTTGTTCAGATCCATTACTTCACAAGCAAGGTGATTTTGAGTTAAGTTTTTTTATGAAAAAAGAAAAATGAAAAACATCTATTCCTTTTCATGAAAAATCTGAAACGTTTACTCCAATTCTTGACAACATTTTGTAAAGGTTATCATATCAATTTCAAGAAACGTTTCTTTAAGTTTGTGGGTCATCGTGAAAGCTAAGAGTCTCTTATGTTCCTTACCTGGAATTGTGGGTAACTGCTATTTAGTGCATGATTACTTGTTTTCGGTTACATGCTATTTGGGGTTTCAATTACTTCATTTCTCAACAGCTTCATTGTCTACTTTTCTTATGAAATATGTATTACTTTAATACTACTTGGGTAAGCACTGCATGTGTAGGCCACTTGTGGAGAAAAGTTTCAGTTACACCTTTTTTTTGGAACTTTTGTTCAATTCTTGTCAGAAAGAAACAATCTATTTCTATGGGACTCGGTATATTCTAAAACTGTTGTTTGACAATAGTGAATACAACCTGAAAACAACTCTATAAAAATCCTTCACTCATGATATCTGTAACTTCTAGAACTATTTATTGACAGTAGTATTGTAACCTGAAAATTAACTTTGTATAGTTCCTTAGAAGTGGAAAACAGGCAACAACGGTAATTCTTATAATATGTAATGATCAATTCTGTAAAAAGAAAAAAATAGAGAGATTAGGGCTCTATCATGTCTGAAAAACCAAAAAATGGAACAAAAATGAAAGCAGTGCAGTCCTATTAAGAAATTTGAGAGTGTATTCTTAAGTCTATGCTAAAAAATTGGAAAACATAGTGTGTTGTCTATTTTTGTATTTTGTATTATGAAAGATTGAAAAAAAGAGAGTGAGAAAAAGAAAAGATATATCACTGTAATACAGTTTGATGAAAACTTGTATTGTGACTGTAATAAGATTTTCCTCAAGCTGTCTTAAGGCTTGATAATGGGTGGAACACTGAAGAGTCATTCTTGACTTTTGAGCATTCTACACATTATCTGTCAAGAGGCACTTGATAGAAATCAAGAGAAACAGAGAGATCCTCTATATCATTGTATGTTCTTTTGAAAAACACAAAAGGGGTTGGTGCTCCTTGAGATTGGTGTCTCTAAATAGAGGGGTTGGTGCTCCTTGAGTCGGTGCTCAGAAATTAACCATTGAGGCATTGTCAAAATAATTATTGAAATGAAAGCCTGAAAAAGGTAGCAAGTTTAGGAGTGGTTTTTCTATCCCAAGAGGGTTTTCCACTCGGAATATCTTGTGTCTATTTGTGTCTCTATGATTCATTTGCTTCAGTGCTTTACTGCTTTAAAATGCAATGTTACACTACTCATTTCAGTTTATATGATTGCATTTGAATACATGCATGATACTATCATTGATAAATGAGAACATATGTGTGGTTCTTTTCAGTTTCAGTTAAATTTGTTAAAGAAGTTATAAACACTGAGTCACCCCCCCCTCTCAGTGTATTTTCACTCCAACAAATCCTTAGTGGAAAAAAATTGTTGACCTCCTCCAAATGTTCCCTGTAGTCATTTCCAATCAAAACTTGCACTAGGTATGGAAAACCAATCAAACTATACTCTAATTTTATGAGTGCATCCACACTGGCATTTAACTAGTCAACATCAACCTCACCCTCCTTATTTATCTTATTGTATATGGGAGTAAGGAGGTTGGAAAAAAATGATCTCCATTCTGTATATGCCACCATTTCCCCCTCATTGACCAAAATTGGAGGCATATGGAATTCCTCAAAGCCCTCAAAGCTATTAAGATCCCTTTTCATTAAATTTTTGTATCTATTGTGATGACTCATCTTGTCATCCAAATAATTTGACTCCTTCAAAATTTTAGATATCAAGCTACCATCAAAACTTGAATTGATAACTAGAAATATCAACAACTCTACTCCATGGGACCACTTGAGCTATGTGCATTTCAATCTCATCCAAATATGGTTATGAGAAGAGAAAGTATCCTTCAATTGTGCATGACTATCCCACACCTTATCTACATGGGAGATGATTCTAGACAACCTATATCCCATATTGTTGTCCACCAAATTAGAGGTCTTCTTTGCTTTAATGCTTCCTTTGCTAACCTGACCTCTGAGGTGCTATGTTTTAGCTTCTCGTCGAGTTCCTTTATCTTTACCTCCAATTTATTTTTGTGGAGGGGGAAATGACCCCCAAACTGCATTGAGCCTTTTCTAAAGGTTTTCATTTAGGGAATTTTCCTTGTCTAGATTAGCTTATAACTTCCTAACAGTTGCCTTTGTGAAAATATTTACATCAACTGTTAAAGATGCTGCCTATGTAGCACTTGTGTCTCCAATTCTCCTAACAAAAAGATGACCTATAAGCTCATTTGGGTTAGATATGAACTACAACTTATTAGTCTCAAGGAAAATTGACCAGATAGCCAAGATATCATGTGTAGGGTGGAATCTAGACCCAAAGTATAGATCTTTAGCTTGTTCTGCTAACCTGAAAATTGGATCCTCACCTTGATGTTTCCTTATTGCATCAAAATAAATGGCTGAGGAAACATCCCAGTGTGGTAGCAACAAACATCTTTCATTATTCACCAACTCCCTTCCTCTCTTAGGAGTCATTCCCTCCATCTCCTACTTCACCCTTTTCCAAAAATACTCAATGATGGCATTTTTCTCCTTCTTCGAGAAGCTATCTGTAGTGAAGGTTTCCCTCAACCCTTGTCCTTTTTTCTTGAGAACTAGGTCCTTGAAATTTTGGGTGTTGATAAATGCCTCATCATTCAAAAACTCCTGGTTAGCCATTGCTTGGATGTTATTAATGAAATCCCCACCAGTCTCAAAATTGATGATCAACATATCATTGGTGGGCCTCTTAATAAGCATCCTAGGAGGAGGAAGTTCTTGTTTGATCACCAATGCATCTTCATTCATCTCCTCAGTATCAATTGTGTAATCAACCAAAGACCCAATAGTTGGATCAATAATATGTAATGGGGTTACTAGTTGGGGGCTTTAGGGTTCTTCTAATCTAGATGAAGATGAAGCACCTAAAGTTCTTGAATGCATCTATGGGAGATTGGCCAACAATTGGCCATTATTATCAAGCATAGTCGTCATCCTGACTATAGGGTCCCTTATGTGTAGGAATGAACCTTTGAAGGATGGGTTAACCTTTATCCTTTTGTTCTCTACAATTTGGATCTTGACCCATAGATCCCTTCTCTTGGTTGCCTAGCTCTCTAAGGAGTAATTATTGATCATGTCTTGAATGTTTTCAGGTACATAATGATAGGCTGAAAATTTTTAGATACCCCTCTCTTTGTTGATGGAGCCTTCTAGATCAAATCTTTTGACTTTGTCTACCTTTAATTTTTAGGGGAGCAACTTCTAAATGACCAGCTCCATACCATCCCTATTCAGTGCCATTAAATCTAAAAATGCTACTATAGCAAGAAGAAGTGCATGATTCTTATTATTCTTGAAATGAATCTTATTAGATTAATTTAGTTACTACATGATCTCAAGAATGAACAATCTATCAGGGACATTCTTATGAAGTACATGGGGTGAAATTGTGGTACGAAAAAATATTATCACTATAGCATCTTAATAAAAGAACTGATCATCCTAGTTGTGATCAATCTTCTTATCTAGGGTGAGGTCAAGAAGACATAAGAATCTTCTTACCTCTTGTCAAAAACCCCAATCAATGGGGAGACCTATCCCCTTCCTTAGAGGTTTGATAAAAAAATCTTCAATAGAAACATAGTTGGAATGCTTGCAGTCCTTGTTTCATAAGTATGTCCATTCCTAGACTGGTAATATCACATTATTCTCCCCTATAGCCCTTATTTGCAACTATGGCAGCCATACTTGTAATCCTACATACAATATCACATGAAAAAGAAGAGAATACTGCCTCAAGCTTATAGGAACAAAGGGACCCCTCTTGATTTCAAAAAGGGACATGTGCAATTGGTTAGCAACATACCCCAAAAATTCATAAGGTCTATTGAAATCCCTACTCTAAATTTCTACTACCAAGACCATCAAATTTACAAGGATTTGGATCCAGTTATCCATCTCTAAGGCCTACATCAATGAAAAATAGGTCTTCTAAAATTAGGGCTGCAAGATTTCATAGTAAAAAGGCTCCAAATCACCCCTACCAAACCTTTGCAACTCTTTTCTTTGCCCCTTTGGCCTGGAGCAAGGAAACCAATTGACCCTATAGCTATCTATGTTTCTCTAATACTCTCTATTCAATGCACCTAGGTCAATTGATAGGTGTGTATTAGGGACTAATTGAAATTACATGCATACTTGGTCTCTATCCAATGGAAACAATATTTGTCCATTGGTGGTGAATAATGACCTATAATTAGGGTCATATGCCATGGTAAACTAACTTATCAATTTTGCATTCACAAAGACATTGGGAACCACTATCTTGCCTAATCTAGGGTTCCAAATGTTGCAAATTGGTCTATCTACATAGGCCTTCTTGTATGCATGCTTGAAAAATGTATATCTTGTTGGATAAAGAAACTGCATAATTCATCTGGTGTTGTCATTGATAGAAACCCTACTCAGTAATCCCATCCACATCTTAGAAATTTCTTATACTGAAAGTTAGATTGAAGATATGTATTATTTATCAAAGCTAAAATAGGGCATCCGAAAGAGTTGTGTAGATCGACTCATATGTAATTTTATGTTATAATTTTGTGTTGTGGAACTTAGGGAAGGTCATCTGATGTATGAAATATCTTATCCTTGGATCATCAGGGTTCACATTGATTGGTGTGCAAGTTAGAAGATCCGATGTATTGATTTTCAGTCTAACATTGCAGAAAGGTCGACTATATGTGTATAGTGTGTTGTGGATCTTCAAGACATAATTGTTTAAGATGTTTCATGTTTGAGACATGTTGTTTTGGATCCTTACTATGTTTTGGTTGAAATTGGTTGATTCACATTGATAATTCTATATGGATTGAGCTGACCGTTTTTGCATGTTTCCTATTTTGTTAAAACTGACATGTGGTTGTTCTAATCTCTAGTGGCAGATATATATAATCAATTTTTCATATCATTTTGAAATATTATGCAAGAATTAGAAGGAATATAGATTGATTGTTTGTAGTTTAATATGATTAGAAGATCTGTGATTTGAATTAAAGCCGACATAGTTTCAAGAGAAGAATCAAACAAAATGTGAAGAATGTAAACAATGCGCATAACTAGAACTATAATCAGGCATTATAAGATGCTATCTCATAGTTCATTCATTCCATTTGTTTTCTGGATGTGATTGTAAGATAGCGAGTCTTCTTTTGGGCAGAAAGCCTTTTATATTTGAGTAGTGAGCTCTAGGCAATGTGCCTGAATGCATGTGCATTCCATTTGTAAACACTTATATTGAGTATACTCAAATTGTGGATTAACATCCACCATGGTTTTTCCCCTAACAAGGTTTCCAGGTAAAAATACTTGTGTTATGGTGTTCTGGTTGATTTTCTTATGTTCTTTCATCTTTCTTTTGGTTCAATTCTATAAGTGGTTTAAAGATCAAATTAATAAAGTTAATTTTTTTAGACTAATTCACCCCCCTCTTAGTGTTCCTTGATTCCAACAATTGGTATTAGAGACTAGCTCCTCAAAATAATTTTAATAGCTTGGGGAAGATTCAAGAAGGTGATTCAATGGATTCTGGTAGTCTTCATCAACAAATTTTGGTGGCACTAGATGATCTTGATCAGTCCAAATCTGAAGTCTGGGAACTGCAAGCAAGGCTCATGGATGCTAAGAAATTCACTCAATCATTGAAAGATCAAATCAATAAATCCAGGGAAAAGATAAAGTAACTATGTGATCAGATCAAGAAGAAAGAGAGAAAAAGCATGGAAGATGAACACCTAAGTCAAGCCTTGAAGGAAAAGACAAAAGAATGTGAAAAGCTCACTAGAGATAATGTTATCTTAAAGCATGAGATGGAATCTATTGTGATGAGGATGACCAAGGAAATTGAAGATAGAAAGAAGAATGAAGAGAATCTTACTTAGTCCTTGAAAGAAAGATCTAATGAATGCATCAGATTCAACTAGCTGGAGCTTGAATTACAAAAATCTAGAAATAATGAAGAAGACCTTGAAAGACATATTATTATTCTCAGGGATGAACTTGCTACTGCAAATGAATACAAGGAGAATTTCAAGATTAGCTCAGCTAAGCTTGATGAACTCATTCAAATTCAGAACATTGGAAGTAGAAAGCAAGGTCTTGGATATGAGAAAGGAGAGAGCTCTGGATTTGGTCAAAGGAAATTTAGGTCTGGAAATCAAATGAGCAAAGCTAGAAGGTATCCGATAAGAGAACCCAATGCTCAAAATTTTAATTGATACTATTTTGTTTGCAATAAATTTTTTCATATGGCTGCTCAATGTAGAAGTAGAATCAATCCAAGTGGTCCATCATTCTCCAGTCAATGTTTCAATTGCAATAAGTATGGTCATAAGTCAATTGAATGCAGAAATATGACAAATAACTTTTTCAATAGAAATGCCAGATGTTACACCTGCAATAGATTTGTCCATATTGCTAAACAGTGTAGATCAAGAGAAAATTAATGGAATAATTGGTCTAGACAAGGAAATGTCATGTGCTATAATTGTAACAAATCAGGTCACATTGCAAGATTCTGTAGAAGCAGGAAGGGTCTAGTAAATAAAGGGAAAATATGCAAAAGGATGATAACGAAAAAGGAAAAGTTATTGTGGATGAGATCAAGAATCAAATGAAGAAGACATGGGTGAAGAAGAGTGTTTCTGATGCAAGAAATGAATCAACACTAGAATCTGGTACTAAAAATTACTCTTGGAATTAGTTTAAGGCCTTTGGCCTAAGGGGAGCTCTTAAGAAAATATTTTACCCCCCCTGCTAGTAGTTGGTATGAGGATGTGGAAAATTTCAACGATTAAATTAATGATCTACAAATCTTTTGGGAACACTTGTGGAGTAAATTTATAAAAAAATGAAGGTTTGTAGAAGAATTTTCTTTCACAAACTATGAAAACAGGGTATAAGGAAGACCTAGGGAAAAAATATTTATTGCAATAAAAAGTTAGGTGTGTGAATGATAAAAGGTTACTTCTATTCCTCATTCATCACTTTGCATTTCGAGAAGAAGAAGTTTGGAGAGCTCTACAAGCGAATTTTGGTGAGATACAAGTCTAAAGACGATTTGGAAAACAAACCCTAATTCAACGAAAGGTATTTATTTGCAAAACCTATGAATTTAATTTTTTGGAAATGTCTGCTCTATTAGTTGTTGATATTAAGGATAGACCCCGCCCAAAATTCAAATGCCACCCATTCAAATCCATTGAGACAAAACCATTGGGTGCATTTTCTCCAGTTTCGTATGGTGTTTTTCACATTGAATATATTAGGGCATACATTCATGTGAATGTTGAGGAATTAGGAAGCTCTCAGTTGTTAACATTGTACATAAATCACATTGTGATATTTTTGTGTAAGGCTTGAATTTAAGACTTTGGAGGAGAAGAAATTCACACAAATTGTGAAGTTTCCCATGTTTGATAGAAATGAATGGGTTTGGTACATACTAAGTCGAGTGCATGCTGAGGTCATGTGGTTAAATCAGCCTTTCAAGATCACAAGAGAAGCTATAAGCATTGTTGTTGGTGTGAATTCAATCGGTGGGTTTCCCACATTGAAATATGTGAACAACCAAATAGTCACTGAGGCAATCGGTTCCAATTTCAATAGAAGAGCCATGAGAGTTAATGAAATCTTTGAATTGGATGTAAAATTTTCTTCTATGCTTATTGGATACAAAATCTATCACTCCAGTCAGGATAACTCTATATCTGGTATTGCAATCTATGCAATGTATCAAATGATCAAGGAAAATGCAAAATATGACTTATGTGAGTTACTCTGAAGCCAACTAATTGAAAACCTTAGAAAATTGAAGAAGGAAAAGAAGAACATTTTCAAGTATGGCAATCTACTGTTGTTTCTATTCTTCTACTTCATGAATGAAGTTCCAAGAGTTGGCAAAGTGTAATGGGAAAGTGATAGACCTATAGCTGTTCAAATAAGAGACATCTTATACATAATTAGAGATATCAAAGCAAGGAAAACTGCTATCTGGGGCTACTTCAAAAACTTTCAGAGTGTAATGCAAGATAGGGAAAGGATTCCTAAATCTACTATAGAAAAGAAAAATGACATTATTTTCTTCATGATTGACATTGATCAATGTTTGATGGAAGCATAAGAACCTAGAACAGTTTGGATAATGCCTATGGGATATGAGGTTGAATAACACATTTTGGAGTTGTATGTTGAACACTTGTTGAGTAAACCTCAAAAGCCAACATAAGAAAGGTTTGGTACCTTTTAAGAGAAGGATATACAAGTGCATAATCAACTAAGGTAGCCTATGATAGTCCAAAAGGTGAGAAAGGAAGTTGAAGCTTTTGCAGAAAGCCTTGGCATATCAGTTGAAGCAGCGAGGGAAGCTACGAAGAAAAGAGAACAAGCTAAAAAAGGGTAGCCTGCTAGAACTGAGTCAACTAGTTTGGAAACATCCTTTTCCATATCTAGATCTACAAGGAGCTATACACCCTCATCCGGTCCTACAAAGAAATCAAGCCTAGTAAAAGCTCAAGTCAAGACATTCGGAAGAGAAGGAAAGAGGAAGAAGGATACAAGCACAAGAGTCTCTGTTGTTGTTGAAGATGATGAAGAAACTGAATCAGATGGAGAAGTACGCGAAATCAAGAATAAGGGCTCAAAGGAATCAAAAGTCTCTAAGGACAAGCCCTCCGATGAAGAAAAAGCCAAGAAAAAGGCAAAAACTAATAAATCAGGTATGACTGTAAAGGAAGTGGAAAAAGCTTTAATTAAGGATGGTAATATCAAACCACTTTCTTAATGGTATGACACTTTTGATAGTGTTGGTCATAGAACTCTTGAAGAAGACACAATAAAATATTTGAATATTTTCAATATGACTCTCATAGAAATAATGTTAGGGTTACCTAAGGGGTTATATGAAGTCTTAGAAATGAGGAGAGTAAATGCAAGAACTAAAGATGAAAAAATGAGAGAACTCATCCTTTCCAATCTATGTCCCATAATGTCAATAGAAGAAATGAAGAAAATCCTCACTGAAGCTTAAAAAGATTTTACGAGAAAATCAAGGGCGAATAAGCTTATGATCAGATAGATTGGGGAAGTAGAAAAAGACACTGAGAAAATTCTTAAGGATTTTTTGTTGAAAAATAGATATAATGTTGTCTCCAAAGAAACTCATGATGGGGATGTTCCATTTGGTCTAGAAGTTCAGGATGTTCATGTTAATATTGAAATAGTGAAAGAAAACACAATTGAGGACACTTAAGATCCTCTAGATATGGAAAATACTAAAATTCCCATGGAGACTGAAGCTCCTAAAGATATGTCAGTTGAAGAAGTAGAGATTCCCAAATTCAAGCAAGAATCTAAGATTGAAGAAAAGAAGGTTGTGGAAAAGGAAGTTGCTATGGAAGCAAGAGACACTGCAAAGGAAGTAAAAATTTTTTTAGAAGAACAACAAGAGGAGTTTGAACTTGAATTGGTTGAAGGTCCTATCAACTTGGCCACTCTATCTCCTATTCAAAAGCTGAAGGTGGCATCATTTTTCACACCAAAGCAAGGGAGGAGATATTGAAATCTCATATTGACGAAAGTGAGCTGCTAATAATTGCATCTAGTATCTTGGAGAAGATCATGCCTACATATGTCAAAGACTCATCTGATTTTGCCTCAAGTCAGCTGAAGAAACTTGTCAACTCTGTAAGTACTCACTTTGAGTCTCTTGAAAAGTCAACAAAGGATAAGGTCTAGAAAGAATTCGATGCAAATAGGTTCAGTAGATTGAAGTGTATGATTTCCAATAATAAATCATTATTAGCTACCTATGAAAAGAACATTCAAAGTGCATTATCTAAGGGTGGAAATATTTACAAGTCATGCTTATCTTTGTCAAAATTCACTAAGGTCACTGAGAAGAAAATTAAGGAATATGAGAAATAGTTAGCAGATATTTCTCAAACCTTTGATCCTTTAACTGTATCTTTGAGTAAGCAAGAAGTTCAAATCATATCCCTTCTTGAAAAAATTAAAATTTTGAAGCATGAAAGAGAAAAAAATATTGAAAGGGTATGTGAGATCAGAGGACTAATTGGTCCTAAAATGGAGACACTGCTTAGTGTATTGAAGGAAGCACAAGATGCTATGGTTGTCTATGATTCGACAAATCTTGAGTCAAAAAAGATGAAATCCTACTTCTTCTATGGTCACATGACTATTTTGGAAAGTCTCAAAAAGGGTTGGGACACTAGTTTAAGCCTGTTAAAGAACAATTGTGTAGAGATGTTCAAGTCCATGTAAGTTAGAAAAACATGTTTATGCATATATAATTTTGTATGATTTTTGGTATGTGGATTCCTGTATTTTCCATTGATGTCAAAAGGGGAGTGTGGGATAGTGAAAAGTGTCATATTCATCTTAGGGGGAGTTGTGGATAAAAATATTTTTGAATTTTTGTGGATTGCAATGTATTCATGTCAGTACTGATTCTGACATAGTCATTTTTCACTAAGTGTTGCCATCAATGCCAAAGGGGGAGATTGTTAGAAAAATACACTGCACAAGTCATCTAGTGTTATCATTGATGGAAACCCTAGTTAGTAATCCCATCCACATCTTAGAAATGGCTTATATTGAAAGTCAGATTGAAGATATGTATTATCTATCAAAGCTAAAACAGGGCATCTGACAGAGTTGTGTAAATCGACTCATATGTAATTTTTTGTTATCATTTTGTGTTGTGGATCTCAATGAAGGTCTTCTAATGTATGAACTATCTTTTCCTTGAATCATTGGGGTTTTCATTGATTGGTGTGCAAGTTAGAAGATCCAATGTACTGATTTCCAGTCTAACAGTGCAGAAAGGTTGACTAGATGTGTATAGCGTGTTGTGTATCTTCACAAAATAATTGTTTAAGTTGTTTTGTGTTTGAGAAATGTTTTTTTTGGATCCTTAATATGTTTTGTCCAACATTGGTTGATTCACATTGATAATTTTCTATGGATTGAGCTGATAGTTTGTGCAAGTTTCTTATTTTGTTAAAGCCGACATGTAGTTGTTCTAATCTCTAGTGGTAGATATATATAATCAATTGTTCATATCATTTTAACATATGATGTGACATGATGCAAGAATTAGAAGGAATATAGGTCGATTATCTGTAGTTTCATTTGAGCAGAAAAAATATTTGTGATTTGAATTAAAGCAGACAGAGTTTCAAGAGCATAATCAAACAAAATGTGAAGAATGTGAACAATGTGCTTAACCGGAACTATAATTAGGCATTAGCAAATGTTGTCTCATAGTTCATTAATTCTAGTTGTTTTCTGGATGTGACTGTAAGATAGTGAGTCTTCTTTTGGGTAGAAATCCTTTTGTATTTGAGTAGTGAGCTCTAGGAAGTGTGCCTAAATGCATGTGTATTCCATTTGTAAACACTTATATTGAGTATAATCAAATTGTGGGTTAACCTCCATCATGGTTTTTCCCCTAATAGGGTTTCGATGTAAAAATCCTTGTGTTATGGTGTTTTGGTTGATTGCCTTATGTTATTGCATCTTTCTTTTGGTTAAATGCTATAAGTGGTTTAAATATCAAGTTAATAAAGTTAAATTTTATAGAACACTAATTCACCCCCTCTCTTAGTGTTCCTTGATTCCAAAATTTCCTTCATCTAGAATGGTGGGGTCTTTGCATCCACTACCCTAGTTCATGAGTTTTTCTATAACACCGCCAGACCTTGGACCAACCTTTGGTATCTTTAATGATCTTGGTATTGAAGCAATTATTTCCTCCTCTGATGGTCTTCTCTTCCCAATTGAAGTTCAAACCATTTTGTAGAATTACAACTTGGGCTATGGTTTATACTACTAACTAGGGCTCTAAAAAATTTCTACCCAACTAAGGGTATGAGAAAACTTCAACAACATATACCCCTAATTCTTCAGTATTTTATGGTTCTGAAATAACAACAATCTTCCCTACACCCTTATTTTTTCTTGAATTTAACTGACAAGCTCAATTTACTTGTTTGAAATGCCATAGAAAACCCTAATTAGCACTAGAAAAACCCTCGTTCGATTCAAAAAATGACATAAACTCACTTGATTACCTTAGCATTTGTGAGAGAAATGAATTTTGACAAGTAATTTATCCTTAGCATCATGAATTCGGTAGGTAAAAAATACAATTCCATCTCCCATTACTTCCTTTGCATACTTGAATGCATGACCACTGAGAGAAATTTTCTCATTTTGAATGTGGACCGTAGATCTTCATATCAATGACCATCGTGCTAGTTTGAATTTTCCTATATGAAGTGACAACCTCGTTTTGTCACCATATGGGAAGTTGTCACTGTTTCGCTCATTTACAAAGGGCGAATATGACAAAAATGTACCTCTAACAATAGAAGAGCTCACCGTAAAGTGCAAGATGCCGACACTTGTCATCATCTTGTGACTTTGTTAGAGAAAAAATCTGGTCCCACCATGGCCCCACGAAGGGTTATTACTTTGGAATAGAATTTAGTACACACTTTAATACATGTCGATATTTCAACATTTCATAAAGGAAAAGTGCTAGAATTATTAGAGCTCTACGAATGAAAGAGCTTCCAAAAAATGCATGTGCTAAAATACAACTTAAAGTGACTAGGGAATAGGGGGACCAAATTCAAATGAGACAAAAAGACTCAATGAAATGGGAATAAAAAACTTGATAAACAATATTATCCCTCTTGTGAAGTGGCAATCTCCTTTTTTCACCATGTAGATAGGTGTCACCATTTCACTCATTTGCAAAGGCTGAATACAACAAAAATGTGCCTCTGACATTGATAGAAGAGCTCACTGTGAAGCGCCAAGATGTTGACACTTTTCATCATCTCATGAATTTTCTAGAGCAAAAATTTGGTCCCACCATGGCCCTATGAAGGCCTATTCCTTTGTGATGTAATTCAAAACATATTTTAATGTGACGACATTTTTCCATTTTGCGAAGGAAAGTGTTAGAATTTTCATAGCTTTGTGAAGGCAAGAGCTTTTGTGAAATGCACGTGTTAAAATAACAACTTAAAGTGACTAGAGAATAGATGGCCAAATTAAAACGAGAAAAAAAGACTCAGTGGCATGGGAATAAAATATTTTATAAACAACATTAGCCCTCAAAAATATTTGGACACATGTCATCATTTTGGGTTTTGCGGGGCTAGAAAATGACAAAACTAAGCACTCAATGAACCAAAGAGACAATGCAATATTATGAAACATGTCCAGGCCACCTCAAGAACACATAGTGCATTAGGAAGGGAAATAATTAGAGCTTAGAAAAATATTAGGGGAAATTCCTAGAAAAATGGGACATGGAACTCATGACATCGATACCCATAAGTCATAATTTAAAGACCAGTTAAAATGTGAATGTTGTCAACAAAAAAACATAATAATGCTAGGGTTTTAGGATAATAGGGTTTTAGAAATCTCTAGGTTGCAAACCTAACAACCCTAATTTAACTAGTTGAGGATTACCAAGCACTTTCCCACCCTTTGGACTACATGAGACCATGAAAAATTTACAAGCTCCACCATAGTGTCCTTTTGTGGTTCTACAACCAAGAAAAGAATATGATGCTATGGGCATGCAGACTTATAGAATCCTTTAATATTTCACCATGTAAGGGGGTTTGAGACACATGGCAAGGAATTATTCATTTTATATTTCAAACTATAGTTGATATTTTGTATTGTATTCCATGAAATTATACATCAAATAGAATAAATTAACATATTATTAATAATTTCATATTTTAATTGTGTTAAACATGTACTCAATGGTTCATCAATCCATACAATGCTTAATAACATATTAACAATAGTAGCATATACAACAATGAACATCAACAATTGTTTAATGCGTATCTAGTAGTTGAAACTAGAGTTTTTCTTCAATTGATAAAATAAATAATACAGATAATTGAACATCATCACATTACTGAATTTACATTTTTTATTGATTTTCAAATGAAGGAATACATAGAGGCAATGAAAAATATTTCTCAAGGGAAAGTTTGCATAGAGCTGAGTTAGAACTTGGAAACTCATTATCAATATCAAATCATTCTATTAGCTTTTGTAGAAAATTTTACTATTTAGATGATGGAAGTGTCATTTGTTCTAACTAATGTTTTTTTACTTGAAAATTTGTTAACGATGAATGATTGAAATTATAATTTGACTTGAATATTTCAATCAAAGTTGCATTCAAGGTTATCAGTGGTTTGATGGAGTTTAAATAGTTCACCTCATCTAGGTTATGAGAAAAGTGGTCCAAATCAATCTTCCTTGCACCCTCCATCTTCTTTCTAAAATCATCCTTTCCAATGAATTGCTCATTTGTGTCAAAATCCTCAGGAAAGCCAAGCTCTATCAACTTTATTATCTTTTCATCCAACTTCATCTTTTTTGCAACTAGATGTACAAATTCCTTTGTTTCACGCATTCCCAAAAACTTTTGAATGATATATATGACAACATCATTGAGGCATCAATCTGATTATTAATCCCTTTTGATTTCTTCATTATCACTAGCTTTGTAGACTGTTTGTTGAACTTGATTTGTAGATTTCTCCATTGTCAATAGATTTTTGTTGTCCATTAAATATGTTTTGAGCTTCCTATAATGTAGTCTCATAGCATCAATCAATTGAAAAAAATCACACAAATGATGAATCATGTGCATTATTTCCTCCCAAATATTTTTTTTCATATGTCTCATATTTCTCTTCAAAATGTAGTAACTTATTTTTACAAGAGTTTATTTCATTTTCCGCTTCCCTCAGCTCTACCTTCAACCTTTCACTTTTTTTCTCTCTTTCTCCAATTTTTGTTCCCACTGTTGATCCACTTTCTCCAAGTTTTGTTTTAATTTTCTTGAAGTGTATTTTTTCTCATCATACTTCTTTTTTCTCTCATCTAAAATTTTCTTTAGTTCATTCAAATCAACCTTTGTTTGTTTATCCTCTTTTCTCATAGATGTAGAGGAAATTTTTTTAGTTCTTTTTTTCTAATTCATTGGTCTTGTTATTTGTTGCTTTCCTCTTTTCTTTCTCCATTGCTAGGTCTTCCTATAACTTTTCTATTTGAATATACAACCTTTTCTCTATTTCTCTGTTTTTTTAACAATGATGTGTACACTAATTCATTGTTCTTCTTTGATACATTAATATTGTCAGAATTTTTCTATCCAAAAAAATCAAATTGGAAACTACTCACCTGAAATTCAAAGTGATCCATCTGATTTTTTGGTTTATTTTGAACCATGGGAACAAAAAACATGTACTCCATGCTTTATTTATTTGGGTAAAATGTGGGTAATACCTTGGTTGTTGCAGGATTTGAAGTTACAGTAGATGAACTCTCAATTAGTTGCTTCCTTTCTTTTTTATACAATTATTATTATTTTTAAGCTCATCATTGTAATCAAAATTTTTGAACACAAAAATAATGGAATGATTGAGTGGTGAAGGACTAGGAATACTTGTAGTTGCTATTGCAACCAAACTAATTGGAGGAGTTCATAGAAATAACTCCTTTGGGGTGGAACTAGTAGTTGAACTTGGACCTATCATAATCCTTTCCCTCTTCAGTATGTCTTGATCACTAGGTGTTTGTGTGGTATCTTGTATTGTTGGCCTCTTGTATGCAATTTTTTTTTGTAGCATATGTTGACCAATACTAGTACTACTACCCATACCATCACCACCAGTGGCAGTGCTAGTTGCACTAGTTTCTCCACCATTGGAATGCCCTAGTTGTGATTGTATCTAACCATGAGGATTAAGATTCAAAGCTTTAACAAAAATGAGTTGATTCGATTGTACTTGTTGTTAGAACACAATAATCAATTGAGAGGGGGGTGAATTAGTAGATATTAAAATTTTAGCATTTAATACTTTTGTGCAGAAAAAATCCTTAAACTATTAGAGTTCAAATTAAAACTTGAGATATAGAAATGAAAAATCACATATACAAGCATCACATAACACAAGATATACGTGGAAAACCTAGGATGGAAAAAACCACAGTGAGAAGTGCTGCTAAAAGCTACTGTCATAATCCAACCTCACAATCAAAAGTTCTACTACAATTTTTAAGGGCAATGACCCTAAGGAGACTGCAATCCCCTATTTTAGGATCACTTACTCCAAGGAACCACTCACTCCTTGTTGGATATTGTTGAATATTGTTGATATGTGGTTGTCATTGATGTCAACACTATTGGCATTAATGTATTTAAGGCTGCATATGTCGAGGATATTGAGAAAATTATAATAAAATAAGTTATAGGTTGTTGGTGATGTAGTGAAGTTTAGTATGATGGCTAGCTCAGTATATTGATGGTGAGAAGTTTTGGATTAAAGGGTTTGTTGAAAATTATATCTAGTTTATCCACCAAATTTTTTAGAGGTTCACATGAAGATTTGATCAAGTTATGAGTATCGATGCTCCGAAAATTGTTCTATTGATGTAGCTGGTGTTCCTGAAAGAAGATGATGTGATTCTAGTAATATAAGTTTTTCAAATTCTTTTGTGGTGATTCATGATTCTTGTGGATGTTTCTAGATTGTGATCTATTAGTGTTGTTGGTTCACATTGATTTTTGTGCTCGTGATTAGTGATTTTCTTCTAAGTGTTCATGTTTTTCATGTTCATGTCTGATAGGGTGATTGTGGCGTGTTGTGGATCTTTGAGGATAATTGTTTAAGGTGTTTTGTGTTCGAGACATGTTGTTTTGGGTCCTTTCTATGTTCTAGCCAATGCTATTTGATTCACATTGATAATTGTTTATTAATTTGGGCCAACAGTTTGTACACATTTTATATTTTGTTTAAGCCGACATGTAGTTGATGTGATCCCTAATTGTGGATATATATGGTCAATTGATTATACCATTTGATGCATGCTGAAAATGGAAAAGAAGCGAGATATGTGAGTGCTATGTGTGAATAAAGTTATGATATTTCAAAGGAAGAAGTAAAGTGTGAAGAAGAGTGAGCAGAAGAAAGTGTTTATGTGCTTAACCAGAACTATAATCAGGCATTAGCATATGCTATTTTTTTAGTTCAAAATCTCTCGAATGGATTTAATCCAAATTTGACTGTAAGATAGTGTGTCTTCCTTTGGGTATTAAGCCTTTTTGTATTTGAGAAGTGAGCTCTAGGTAGTGTGCCTGAATGCATGCGCATTCCCCAATTTCAACTTTTAACAAAGTATAATCTTGTGGATTAACCTCCACTATGGTTTTTCCCCGAACAGGGTTTCCACACAAAAAATATTGGTGTTATGTGTGTTTTTGATGTGATGATGGTTTATGCTTTCATGTTTATTTATCATATCTGAGAATAAGTTTAATAAGTATAATTTATGTGATAACTGATTCACCCCCCCTCTCAGTTGTCTATCCCTGTGTTTCCAACAATTGGTATCAGAGCAGGTTCCTCTGGAGAAGCTTGATCACTTGAGGTGATCCGGGATGATGACATATAAGAAGGATAGTATGAGATTTGATTGAACAAATTATTCTCTATGGAAGACTCGAATGGAGTGTCATCTGAGATGCATTGGTGAAACTTACTGGACGATTATAAAGAATAGATATATCAGCCCACATAATGGTCCTTCTATTGTAGGGTAAATCAAGGAAGTTGAATACAATATTAGGGCTAAGGAAGCATTATTGAGTGCTCTTACTTATTCTGAAATGACAAATGTAATGGAGCTGAATACTTCTTATGAGATCAAGAAAAAAATTGGAAACCTTGTATAAAGGTGATACCCATGTGAAGATTTCTAAGATGTAGAGCCTAAAGGGGAAATATGAAACATCGAGAATGGGTGAAGATGAGAAAATCACTTCTTTTATGCAGAGAGTGAATGAATTAGTGTGTAGTATTAGATGTGCTAGTAGAACACTGGAAGAATCAAATATTGTTGCTAAAGTGCTCAGATCCTTGCCTGCTACATACAAACACAAATTTGTTTCTATTGAGGAGATCCAAACTATGACAAATGTAACCAAAGAAATGTTGATTGGTAAGCTTGCTGCTTTTGATTTAAGTGAGTTTGGTGAATCTCTTCCTAAGACAAAATCTGCATTCAAAGCTATTGTGTCTAGGAAAGATAAGTAGAGATATGACCCTAGAGAAATTTCTTCTAGAAAAATGTGCAAGTATGAACAAGAAATAAGAGAGATTTAAGAAGAAGAGAGAAAACTAGATGAGCTTGAAGCACTTCTTGTCAAGAGAGTGGCCAAAGGAGAAGGTAAGTATAAAGGGAAATTTCCTCTTAAATGTTTTTCTTGCAATAAGATAGGTCATTTTGCCTCAAGGCGTCCTGAAATAGTTCCTAAGCCAAGATCTAACAAGCCTAGATTCCAGAGAAAGTGTTATTTTTCTGCTGATGAAGGTGTGACAAATGATGGATCTGATAAAGGAAATACAAGTGAGGATTATTGGGTATTTATTGCTATTAAGGAAAATAATCATGTACCTACTAATTCTACTAGTTGCATGACTGTGGAGAAAGCTCTCGCTTCCAGAGTTGAAGAAAAAGATGAATGGGTGATTGATAGTGGATGCTCTCATCACATGATTAGTGATAAAAGTAAATTTGTTAGCTTGGAAAATTATGATGGTGGTGTTGTAATATTTGGTGATGACAAAGCTGGTGTAATTCATGGTAGAGGATCCATTTCTTTTGATGGTAAGCATAATATTGATGATGTCTTATATGTGGAAGGTTCAATGCATAATCTCTTAAGTGTTGGACAAATGGTTGACAAGGGATATAATCTTCAATTCAAGGATGGAAAGTGTAAAATATTGGGGAGTTCTAGAAATGTGATTGCATCTAGTACAAAAACAAAAGGTAATATATTTCACCTAAGTAATACTAGTAAAAGTTGTCTAATTGCTCAAGTTGATGAAAGTTGGTTGTGGCATAGGAGATTTTGTCATGTAAACTTTGACAATATTATCAAGATAAGTTCTACCTAGGTAGTGAGAGATCTTCCTAAGTTGATAAAACCTACTAATACTATATACAAGGAATGTCAGTTAGGGGAGCAAACTAGAGTTTAATTCGAAGCAAAAATCATTGTTCAAATGAAGTGTTGGAGCTTGTGCATACTGATTTGTGTGGTCCTTCTAGAGTTAGAAGTCTACAAGGAGACATGTATTTCATGTTACTTATTAATTATTATTCTAGATTGGTGTGGGTTGCTTTCTTAAGGGAAAAAAATGAAGCTTTAGAGAAATTCAAGATTTTCAAGGCTATGGTTGAGATAGAGACATGTTTGAAGATTAAATGTTTGAGATTAGATGGAGGTGGTGAATTGATTTCCGATGAGTTTAATTATTTCAATGAAGAGCATGGGATAAAGATACAATTATCTGCTGCGCAGACTCCTCGGCAAAATGGAGTTGTGGAAAGGAAGAACATGACAATTCAAGAAGCTTCTAGGACTATGACGTTGGAAGAAAATGTTCCTCATATCTACTGGAGAGAAGCTATGAGTAATGTCATTTATACTCTTAGTCAGGTACATGTCAAAGTTGATATTGGTAAGAATCCTTATGAGCTATGGTTTGGTCATAAGCCTGCTATAAGATACTTCAAAATAGTTGGGAGTAAATGCTATATGAAAAGAGATAAAGATATAGGAAAGTTTGATGCTAGAAGTGACAAATGAATCTTTCTTGGTTATTCTACTAAAAGTAAAGCCTACTAGTGCTACAATAAGAGATTGAGGAAAGTAATCGAAAGTGATAATGTAAAGGTTGATGAAGACACATTTAGACCATCCATAACTTTTGGATATGATTCAGATGATTAGAATAATAGTACATATAAAGGAAAGAAAGATCAAACTCTAAATCAGGAAAATCAAGAGGAAGAAACTAGTGAAAATACAGAAGTAATATCACAAGAGCCTGAAGTTCAAGAACAACCTAAGACTCCAAGGTATGTAAGAATAAATCATTCACAAGATTAGATTATAGGTTATAAGAACAAAGGTGTTCAAACTAGGAGAAGAATTATAGAATAATGCTATTTGATTTCAAAGATTGGGCCTAATAGTGTCGATGAAGCATGAAAAGATGAAAATTGGGTGGAAGCAATGAAAAAAGAACTACTGTAAATTGAGAAGAATGATATACATGGAATCCTATTCCTAGACCTAAGGAAAAAAATGTAATTGGAACTAAATAGGTCTTTCAATTTACAAATTGAATGAGAAAGGTGAAGTTGTTAGAAACAAAGTAATATTGGTGTGTAAAGGATATTCTCAGATGGAAGGAATTGACTTTGAAGAAAATTTTGGTCCTATTGCTAGGATTGAAGCTATGAGACTATTTATTTCTTATGCTACTTATAAAAACTTCAAGGTTTATTAGATGGATGTCAAGTCAACATTTCTAAATGGTTAATTGAATGAAGAAGTGTATATTGAGCAACCTAATGGATTTCAATTGATTGATCAGAGAGATATGGTTTGTCGGTTGAAGAAAGCACTGTATGGACTTAAGTGAGCCCTGAGATCCTAATATGCCATATTGGACAAGTATTTTTTGAAGCTTGGATTTAATAAAGGTAGTCCTGATAGTAATTTTTATTTCAAGATTGATCACGATAAATATTTGATTGTTAAAGTCTTTGTTGATGATATCATTTTTGGAGGAGATGATAGTTTGTGCATAAATTTTTCCGATGAGATGCAAAGTGAGTTTGAGATGTCTATGATTGGAGAAATCAAATTATTTCTAGGATTGCAAATTTCTCAGCTAGATAAAGGGATCTTTATATCTTAGTCCAACTATGTGAAAAAATTGCAAAAGAAGTTTGGTATGGAAGATTCAAAGCCAGTTGGTACACCTATGGTGATCAGATGTAAGTTGAAATAAGATGATGATTCTCCTAAAAAAATCAGACTAGATACAGATCCATGATTGGAGGATTTCTCTATTTGACTCAAACTAGACCTGATATCATGAATATCATGAATGTCATGTGACAGTTGTGAAGAGGATTTTCAGGTATTTGAAAGGGATAGTTGATTTTGGCCTATGGTATCCTAAAGAAAATGACTTTACTTTGAGTGCTTTTACTGATGCTGATTGGGCATGAGATGTGAATAGAAGAAAGAGAACTAGTGGTGGCGAATTTTTCTTGGGAAAGAAGTTGATTTCATGGTTAAGTAAGAAGCGGAATGCCATTTATTTATCTACTACAGAGGCAAAATATATTGTTGTTGCTAACAATTATACTCAAGTATTGTGGATGAAGTAGATGTTGAAAGATATCAGAGTTGTGTATGATGAACCTATTTCTATATTCTATGATAATTCAAGTGCAATTAACATTTCTAAGAATTTGGTGCTGCATTCAAAAACCAAGTATATATCTATCAAGTTTCACTTTTTGAGAGACAAGGTGAGTGAAAAGGAAGTCAGATTGGAGTATGTGCCTACTAAGGAAAAGATTGTAGATATCTTTACCAAGCCCTTTCCTAAGGATTCTTTTGTGTATTTGAGAGGGAAGCTAGGGATGATTACCCCTCCTAATCAAAATTAAGATGCATTGAATTGCATTAGTCTGTGCATTTCATAGTCATAGCCTGTGATCCATATTGATGTTGTGGTGGCTGCTACTTAAGGGGAGTAGTCTGATGTTCAGATATGTGGTTCAAATCTTGTGTGGAGAAAGATAATATGCACCTTTATCATTAATGTCAAAGGGGGAGAAGAGTCATGCAAAAATCTACGAAAGAGTTAAGGTGAAAAGAGTCAAAACCTAAGGGGGAGAAAGTGTTAAGAGAAAGTATCAGTGATGGTGTTTTTCACATCATGTGTTGCCATCAATTCCAAAGGGGGAGATTGTTTGAGATCATTGGATATTTATGATGCATGGTTGTCATCGATGTCAACACTATTTTCATTAATGTCTTGAGGTTGTATATGTCGAGAATATAGAGAAAATTGTAATAAAATAAGTTACAGTTTGTCGGTGATGCAGTGACGTTCAATATAATGGTGAGAAGTTTCAGATTAAAGAGTTTGTTGACAAGTATATCTAGTTTATCCACCAAAATTTTTAGAGGTTCACATGAAGATTTGATCAAGTTATGAGTATCGATGTTCTCATAGTCGTTTTGTTGTTGTAGCTGGTGTTCCTGAAAGAAGATGATGTGATTCTAGTAAACTGAGTTGTTGTGAATTCTTCTGTAGTGATTCATGATGCTTGTGGATGTTCCTAGATCATGATCTATCAGTGTTGTTGGTTTGCATCGATTTTTGTGCTCACGACTAGTGATTTTCTTCTAAGTGTGCATGTCTTTCATGTTCATGGCCGATAGGGTGATTGTAGCATGCTATGGATCTTTGAGGGTAATTGTTTAAGGTGTTTCATGTTTGAGATATGCTGTTTTGGGTCCTTGATATGTTCTGACTGACGCTATTTGATTCACATTGATAATTGTTTATTAATTTGGGTCGATATTTTGTACATATTTTATATTTTGTTTAAGCCGAAATGTAGTTGATGTTATTCCTAATTGTGGATATATATGATTGATTATTTATACCATTTGATGCATGGTGAAAATGGAAAAGAAGCGATATATGCGAGTGTTAACTATGAATAAAGTTTAGATCGTTCGAAGGTAGAAGTAAAGTGTGAAGAAGAGTGAGCAAAAGAAAGTGTTTATGTGCTTAACCAAAAGTGTAATCAAGAATTAGTAGATTCTATTTTATCAGTTCAAATTATCTTGGATGAATTTAATCCAAATGTGACTATAAGAAAGTGTGTCTTCCTTTGGGAACTAAGCTTTTTTGTATTTGAGTAGTGAGCTCTAGGTAGTGTGCCTGAATGCATTTGCATTCCCCAATTGTAATACTTTTAACAAATTATAATCTTGTGGATTAACCTCCACCGTGGTTTTTCCCCTAACAAGGTTTCCACATAAAAATCTTGGTGTTATGTGTGTTTCTGATGTGATGATGGTTTATGCTTTGATGTTTATTTATCAGATCTGAGAATAAGTTTAATAAGTATAATTTATGTGACAACTAATTCACCCCCCCTCTTAGTTGTCTGCCCTTGAGTTTCCAACACTCCCTACTCTGAGCTCCTACCCAAATATATGATGCCACCCACAAATAAGATTTAAAATAATTGTAGTTATAGAGTATTTGATAGAACACAATTCATTGTTGCAACTTAATTTTCAACTGTTTAGTACATGATTTTGACCCTTGTACCTTTAGTTAAGCTTCATATATATTCTATTATGCTCTTATGGATGAACCTAAATTAATATTTACTATTCTTTTTCTTAGTTTAGCTCTTCCAGCCTACTACTATGCTCTCCTCTTTTTCTTTTAGTGCATTCTTTATTCATGTCAAAATACTTCTAGATACACTATGCAGACTTGCTACACTTTTTGTAGGAGTGCATTCTCTATCCTCCTTTAGGAGCTAAGCAAGGGCATTGATGTCCATGCGTCTTTTTATTGAACCTTTCTTTGTCCATCTCATAAGAGAATTTTTGCTCAGATGCAACACACCTTCACTTCTTCTACTTGTAGAATTATTTTCTCTCTCTCTCACTTGTTTCCTTCTTCTTCCTTATTTTAACCATCATCAACTTTCAATATTGGCCTCGAAATTTGCATACCATATATTTTCTTTGCTAGGATTCAATATTTATCTTCTTTTATAAGTAATCAAAACATTGATCCACACAACCACTTATCAAAAATAAAATATTTTTCTATTTTTGGCATACAAAATAGTTGGGATTACTAGTATTATTTAATTCATACTCTAATGAATCTTAATCAGATTTTTTTCCACCTATATGTCTGTGTCACTAATCTAATCATCTAATCATCATTAATATTGGTAGCTAGAGTAGTTGAGCCAATCAAGTTCATTCCTTGAGTCAGTTTTCACTTCAAACCCTAGTTCACACTACCATAGCCATTAAGGATTCTCAGTTTGAACCTGAGTCATTGATCAATTATTTTCCCACCATGATTTGTTGATAAAAATTCACCATTCAACCTTTTAAAAACATGACCTTTAGATGATGATTTATTTGAAGACCGTAGTTGATTTTTCCCATGTGAAACTTGTTACAAGTGAGTCCCAAATATATGCATCACAAATCTGCAATTCCGTGAGGTTAGACATGATCCCACCAAATATTCAGTGGACTGGTGAATTATCACCATCGATTGCCTTGACATACCTACAAATTCAAAATAGAGATGTGAATTACTATATCGATTAATCAAATTCTGCCACCTACCTTTATATCACCAATCACCCTTGACACATATCTTGTCAATACGATCCCACAATGTACATCGATGTGCTATTTCATGGAATCAAGACGATAATCTATAATATTCACATTGAGCTTCTCAGAAAAACCTTTAGATTTTCAAGCCGCAACCACCACCAAAGAATATACCGAGAAAAAATATTTGCTTTGTATCTAAGGAAGTATTATGGTAATTAAATATTTGTCAAGCTGATAGATACAAGAAAAGAGGTTTGGTTGCGCCAATGAACTCAAGGGCTTAAGTTGTCACTTAAGAAACTTGAAACCATCAATAAATAGTCACCATTGGAATACGAGGTTTGTTTTAGTGCCATAACTGTACACAATTAAATTTATCTTGTCAACCAAACGTCCCCATTCTCCCAAGTAGGATGTCACACACATCCCCTTTTGACATCAATGATAATAATATTCCAAAAATCTCCCCCTTTGTCATTAATGGAAAAACCAAATTCTCAACCTATAAACACTAGTGTGTTACCAATTTGATACCAATTGAAGATTGTCAATTTATGCTCTATACCAATAGAATTATTCATTGTACTTACTCAACATTCCCCACTATGACATACCTCTCTCCTTTGCTTACACTTATAAGAATTTTCTCACTTTTTGATGCAGAGAAAGGGTGGAAAAATCCAAACAATCCTCAAACAAGAAAAAATTCAATCTCTAACCATTTAAATGGTGGATTTTCAATCATTAGGTCTCAATCTCCTAGTAGTACTTCCTAACTGGTTTTTCCATCATAACTTCCTATGTAGACCTCAAACCCAAACTATAAAATAAATTTTGAGTACCCTTTTGGCTCTTAACATATCCCAAAATGAGGGTAGGTTGTTTTGTATGGTTAGGACCTAATTTTGACTGTCCTATTTCTTGAACCTAGGGCATGGTAGTAGTAAATTGGTGTTTTTTGACCATAATTTTCAAACCAGACTTGATACCAAAAATATAAACATAGCTCTAGATACCTAGTTGGGATTTATACAACATAATAAGAATTTGTGTAGGGTATTTTTGGAACACAATACTCAAATTTGGATTGTTCTCCATCAAATTAGGCTTACTAGGGTTTCAGGCTGCCCGGGGTAAAATGGCTCTAACTTGCTTGAACATAATGAATTTGAGTGATACAAAAAGGAGAATAAATAAGATTCATAGTAACACCAATTCCAATAGGTTTTAGGTCATGGTGAGGCTGTACAAGTCCATACACAGTCCTAAAAATTAAAAATCACATTCAAAATTGCAAAAACTTAGATAGTTTTATTGATTTTTCTTTAAATTACAACTTTCCCACCTTGGATTCAACCTTACCAAGCCTTTTAAAACATTTAAAACCATTTTACAATGGTTCTAAACCAAATTTTAAACTTACGACCATTCAAATTCTCTCATTTACAACTTATGACTCTTCATATTCCACAATTTGCAACTTTTTTTGACAATATTAACAACTTTTACCACATGTATCAACTTTTACATTTTTGACTGTAGAATTTAACCAATGACCAAGACCACTAATTGGACCCCAAAAGACATGAAATTTTATTTCTAGATCTTATTACATGAAACAAAATCAAACAAAACCAAAATTCTAATTTTGAACCTACTAAATCTAGGGTATTCCTACACCATACTCCCAAGGGGAAGAAAAACTCAAGTCCACTCGAGTGCAAGTTTTCTGTCTCTTCCTTCTCTTCCAATTCTTCAGAAAATTGTCCCTCATCTTTGTAACTTTCCTTGGATCCTTTTTCTTCTTCTTGTACCATCTCTTACTGAGTATCTTCTGAACTTCAATGTAACAAAATTCGAGTTCTCATTCATATGCCTCAGTACCATCGTCTATGTCTTCATCATCAACATTCAAATACAATATGTCAGCATATCCATCATCCATAAAATTAGAAAATAAAACCATTACCTCGATTGGTTTTTCAACATTTTAATCACCATAGTGTACTACATTTGTATAAAAAAATTCATACACTATATGCACTTCTCCTCCTTTAGAATCTTTTCCATCTTCATTTTTCATTTGCTGCACCTATAAACACATACTCACAAGCATTGTTAGAAATAAAATTTTGAACCTCAAGGTACCTATTTTCTTCACATTTTCCCCTTTCCTCAGATGAATTTTTCTCTTCCATCGTCAACAAAGATTCTCCAATATCTGGTGTTGTCGTCCTCTCTTGCATTCTTCTCTTTTGAATGCTTTGCTTGATAGGCCAATTTATCTTCTTCCTTATTGGTAAATGCCAAACACTTTCTTGTTTTTCTCTCTCAAGCAACTACTGCATCTCAAGTTCCATTAATTTTTCCATTTCTTCTTTTATTTCTTTCATTTTCTCCAAGGCTTGCCTCAAATCTGCTATCTCTAGCTCAATATCAGTTTTCTTTTCCTTCTCAACCTTCTTCTTTATCTCACTTTTATCTTTTTTTTTCTCTTGTTTCTTGCTTGGTACCTCCTTACTCTGCAAGTCTCCACAAAATATTTTCCTCAACATGTCCATTATTCTTTCTCAAACAAGTCTCTTTCACCTTTCTTCTTCTTGTCTTCATGATACCTCACCTAGGTTTCCTCCTTTCTTCACTACCTAGTCTTTTGCCATCCAGGTTCTTGCTTCAACCTACAAAAAGACAAAACACAAACTCCAAACTTATTTTCCCAGAAATTTTAAGCTATGATACCAATATATTATAGAGAAAGGGTGGAAAAATATAAACAATCCTCAAACAAGCAAACTTTAAATCTCTAACCATTTAAATGGTGGGTTTTTATTCATTAGGCTTCAATCTCCTAGTAGTACTTCCTAACAAGTTTTTCCATCATAACTTCTTGTGAAGACCTCAAACCTAGACTGTAAAATATTTTTTGATTGCCATTTTGGATCTTGTGTAACATATCCCAAAATGAGGGTAGGTTGTTTTGTATGGGCAAGCACTAATTTTGATTGTCCTATTTCTTGAACCTAGGGCATGGTAGCAACAAATTGGTGCTTTTCGGCCATAATTTTCAAACCAGACTTGATACCAAAAATATAAACACAGCTCTAGATACCTAGTTGGGATTTATACAACATACTAAGAATTGGTGTAGGGTATTTTTGGAACACAATACTCAAATTTGGATTGTTCTCCATCAAATTAGGCTTACTAGGGTTTCAGGCTGCCTGAGGTAAAATGGCTCTAACTTGCTTGAACGTAATGAATTTGAGTGATACAAAAAGGAGAATAAATAAGATTCATAGTACCACAAATTTCAATATGTTTTAGTTCATGGTGAGGATGTACAAGTCTGTACACAATCTTGGAACAGAAAAATCACATTGAGAATTGTAGAAACATAGATAGTTTTATTGATTTTTCTTTAAATTACAACTTTCACACCTTAGCTTCGACCTTACCAAGCCTTTTAAAAAATTTAAAACCATTTTCCAATAGTTCTCAACAAAATTTTCAACTTACAACCATTCAAATTCTCTCATAAATACAACTTATGACTCTTCATATTCCACAATTTGCAACTTTTTTTGACAATATTGACAAATTTTACCACATATAGCAACTTTAACATTTTTGAATCTAGACTCTAACCAATGACCAAGACCACTAATTGGACCCCAAAAGACATGAAATGGTCTTTTTAGACCTTATTACATGAAATAACATAAAAAAAAAACAAAATGCTAATTTTGAACCTACTAAATCTAGGGTGCTCTTGCACCACTTTTCTCCCCCTTTGACATCAATGGAAAAGGGAACACTCAACATATGATCGATTGGATCCTTCTTGTATCCTTTCTCCCCTTTATGATATTCTCCCCCTTTGACAAGAAGTTCAAAGAGAAAGAGGAGACATGTAATTTGCAACCATCAAGTCATTATAAATTTGTAAAACCATTTTTACTCGACTTGATCCATCTTTTCCATTTCCAGGGATGAATGAAGTACCAATGAAGCTCCCCCTGGACTCATGCCTTATCACTAGAGTCTAGTGATATCATGTGGGGTTAGTCACTCCTAACTTATACCTCATATATTGAAATTATTCCTTGGGAAGAGGCTTGGTGAAAATGTCAGCCACTTTTTCATTTGTCGGAACATACTCCATGTTGAATTCCTTGTCTACAATATTTTCTCTAATGAAGTGATACTTGATGGATATGTTCTTTGTTCTAGAGTACATCACTAGATTCTTTGAGATGTTTATGGCACTAGAATTATCACAAATAATAGAGATAGGTTTGATGTATTGTATCTTAATGTCCTTAAGTGTTTGATTCATCCATACGACTTGAGTACAGCATGCTACAACCGCTACATACTTGGATTCTACTGTGGAAAGAGTTACTAATTATTTCTTTTTTCTTGATGAGGCAACTATTTTTCTTCCCAAGAAGAATGCTACTCCTTTTGTGCTCTTCCTATCATCTACACATCCAACCCAATCTGCATATGTGTATGTTTTCAAGGAGAAATCCTTGCTCTTGGGATACCACAACCCATAGTCAATAGTGCTTTTGATGTATTTGAATATTATTTTTACTGCATTGACATGAGACTCCTTTGGTGTAGCCTAAAATATTGCTACCATACACAATGTTTGCATAATATTGGGTCTAAATACAATCAAGTATAGTAAACTTCCAATCATTGACCTACACATAGTCTAATTTACATCAGGTGACTCATCTAATTTTATCAACATACAACCAGTTATCATGGGAGTATTGACTGGTCTATTATCCTCCACGATAAATTTCTTAAGCATTTCCTTAGCATATTTAGTTTAAGATATAAATATCTCATTTTTAGTTTTCACTATTTGTAAACCAAGGAAAAATGAAAATTCTCCCAATAGTGACATATCAAATTCATCTTTCATATTTGTAACAAATATTTTGCATTTTTTATCATTGCTACCACCAAATATGATGTTTTCCACATATACAACAACAATAAAGTGCTCACATTCCAATTTGAAATACAAATTTCTATCTGCACATCCCTTTTTGAATCCTTGTTGTTGTAGATATTGATCTAACCTTGAATACCATGCTCTCGATGCTTGTTTTAGTCCATACAAGGATTTCCTCAATTTGCAAACATAGTCCTCATCCTCTGATAGTTGAAAACCATATAGTTGTTTTATGTAGAATTCCTCTTCTAGGTTTCCATTCAAAAATGCGGATTTAACATCCATCTAATATACCTTAAATCCTTTATATACCGAGAATACAAGAAACATTCTAATTGCTTATAATATTTCCACTGGTGTAAATGTTTCTTCTAAATCAATTACTTCAACTTGTGCATACCCATTGCATACCAACCTTTCTTTATTCCTTACAATCACTTCATCTTCATTGAGCTTGTTCCTAAATACCCATTTTGTGCCAATTACATTTTTGTTTAGGGGTCTGGGAACCAATTGACATGTCTTGTTCTTCTCAATTTGATTTAGCTCTTCATCCATGAACTTCATCATGCTCTCATCCTTATTGGATTCAACAAAACTCTTTGGCTCAATTTGGGACAGGAGAGAAAAGTTTACTTGTTCCTTATTCTTTACAATTATTCTCTTGGTTTGATCTCCTTCATTTTTGTCACCAATTATGTAATCTATAGGATGATCCTTTTTCACATATTTTGTAGGTGACTTCTTAATCTCTTCTTTAGATTCTTCTTCATTATTTGAAATAGTCTTCATAATATGATTCATCATCAAAGTCTTCTCTTTCTAATTTTATGTGCTATATTCTTTCATCAATCTTGACATTTATGATTTCTACCATCTTGTTCAACGTTTTGTTATAGCACTTGTAAGATTTTCTTTGGGTGGAATATCCTAGAAATATTCCTTCATCACTCCTTGACTCAAAAATTCCCATTTTTTCATCTTCTCTTTTAATAAAGTACTTGTTGCTAGATACCTTAAAATATTTAATAGAGGTTGGTCTACCATACCATAATTCATAGGGTGTACTATAAATGTGGCCTCTTATTTGAAATTTATTCAAAATATAAACTGCAATAAGAACTGCCTACCTCCAAAACATGTCTATTGACTTGGCCTCATTTAACATTATTATGGCCGTGTCCTTCACTACTCTATTCTTTCTTTCTACAAATCCATTCTATTGTGGAGTTCTTGGTGCAAAGTATTGTCTTTTGATTCCATGTTCATCACAATATTCAACAAATTAACTTAAGTGAATTCTCCTCCTCTATTTGACCTCAAGCATTTGATCCTTCTTCCTGTCTCCTTCTACACCATTTTCTTGAATATTCTAAACCTTTCAAATTTGCATGGTTCTTTTCTTTCAAAAAGGTTACCCATGCCATCCTAGTATAGTCATCAATTAGTAACATGAAGCATCTTTCTCCTTTTAAACCTCTTGTCCTTGTGGGTCCACATAAATCAGTATGGACCAGTTGTAAAGGATTAGTAGTTAAATATTATTTAGTTGAAAAAATAGCCTTGGTTTGTTTTCCTTGTTGAAATTCCTTTCATATGTTATTTACAAGCTTGGTTATTTTAGGCATGCGTCTTACTAGACCTTTTGAACTTAATTTCAAAAAATTATCAAAATTTACATGCCCAAATATTCTATGCCACAACTAGCTTTCATCAGCTTGTCCTATTAGACAACTTTGACCTTTTACCTCACAAAGATTATAAATATTATTATCAATTCTCAATCCGTGTGCAAATGTATTTCCATTCTTTCTTATCTTACATATTTCTAAATCAAATGTGACCTTATAGCCACTATCACACATCTGACTTACACTCAATAGGTTTTTCTTTAATCCTTCCACATATAAGACGTCTTTAGTGGGATTTTTCCATCCAATCTTAATATTCCTTTCCCACATATCTTGACTGCTATATTGTCACCCAAACTCACTGATCCTCCATTGCATTTCTTGAATTTGATGAACTTTCTCTTATCTCCAGCTATATGCTTGGATCAATCGATATCTATCATCCATAGATTTTGCTTCTTAGTATGAATTGTTCTTTGAGCAATCATTAATTGTGTGGAGCTTTTCCCTTTTTCTTTCCACTCGTTTTTATATTTCTTTTTTGACTTTTCTACATTTTCCTCCATGATTTCAGATTCTTTGTTTGTCTTAGGAGATAGGTCTTTTCTTTTCTCATTCTTCACATTTGGTCTTACAATTTTTGTTCTACAATTTTTGGATATGTGACCAAAGTTATTACAACTATAACACACTATATTCATGTCAAGTAAGGGAGAAAATGGATTCTCGTTTACATAGTTTGTAATCCTCTTAGGCATGAATCTAAATTCTCTTGCTCTATGACCAAATTGATTACATGTGTAATAGTATCCATAAAAGTGTGAAGAATACTTGGTCATATAATTTTGTGCCTAATGAGGTGTTCTTTTGTGCATCTATTTCCTTGTGTATCTCACCCTTGTGAATCCATCAGCATCAGTCCTTCTTATGTTTTTCCCTTTCTTTTGGTGATTAGGTGTTGATTGGTTATCATTCTTGTTTATATCAGGCTTCCTATCTTAATTAGTTTTCTCTCCCTCTGTAAGTTTCTCTTTGGATATACCAGACTTTTCTCCTACTCTAAATCTTTTGTATAACTTAGCAGAAGTGTCCAGAAAGAAATTCTTTCCTTTCTCAAGCCCTAGACCAGATTTTTCTTTGTTTGAGGGCTTCTATATTCTCAATAGCTCATCTAAAAATTTTGAGCCTCCTTTCAATTTGAGTTCTTTCTCTATTTTTTCTCTTTCCTTTTCTGAAAGCCACAATTTCTTCCTCAAGCTTCATACATTTGTCACTCTCTAATTGCAACTCGGATTTAATCGCATCTTCTACTCTCTTTGCTTCCTCTAGTTGTAGCTTCAAATCTACCACATTTTGGGTAGATTCTTCAAGATATTTTCTTAGTTTGTCTAACTCTTTTTGTGGAAGTTTCTTCTACTGCTTGTTTTTCCCTTTTTAATTACTCAATTTCATCTCTGAGATCATCTATTTCATCTAGGGCATAGGCAAGTTCTCCTTCTAGGTTAATCTCCTTCTTCTTCATCTACCTCACCGGTGTTTTTAACCTTTCCAACCTTCTGTTCCTCAAAATCTTTTTCCATGAAAATAAATTCACTTTCCTTTACAATAAAGGAATAATCTTGTGCATCATCTGAGCTATTACTATCATATGATACATCACTATCCTCTTGGATGCATCAAATCGTTTTTTTGTTTTTGAAAGATCCTTCTTTTAGGGTAGTAGGGTTTCTTGATTTTATCATCTACCTCTTGCTTAGAGTTACCTTTCTTATTGTAGGGACATTTAGCAGCGAAATGACCAACTTTACCACATTCAAATAATTTGAAGGGAAACTTACCTTTGTACTTTCCAGATCCTCTTCTAAATCTCTTGATGAAGTTTGCCTCTTCTTCATCAGTCTCATCGTTCCTAGATGTGATCACCTTAGCCTTTCTTTTCTTAGGAGATACATCCTTTTCCTTGTTGGCCACCTTGAAATCAACTTCCTTCTTGGATGGTTTTGCATCTCCCATCCTCATTTCGTATGTAGTGAATATACCATGCAACTCATTAAGAGTGATTTTTTCTATTTCTCTTCCTTCCTCTATTGCAAAGATCTTAGGATCATATTTTTTTCATTTACCTTGAAATTTTAGTACAATAACATCTTCTTTCACCTCTTCTCCATACCCTTTGATAGATTTTACTATATCGTTAACTCTTAGAAGATAGCCTACAATCATTTCTTCTTCTATCATCTTCAGGCCTTCAAATCTAGCTCTCAACACTTGCAAATTTGTAGAAATTACCTTGTCATCTCCTTGATAAATGTTTTTAAATGTATCCAAGACATCATGTAGGGTCTTATATTACATGACCTTTCTATCCATAAACCTATATAGACTATTCATAATAGAAAACCATAATTTTTCATTATTCTCATAATCCCTTTTTCCTACAACATCAATAGGAGGTGTGGTTGGAGGTGTGTATCCATTCACAACTGACAACCATACATTAAATCCTAAAGATCCCAAATATCCATTCATCAAAGAGATCCAAAAGGTATAGTCTGTTCCATCAAACTAAGGTGGCTTGTTTGTTGAAGAGCCTTCTTGACTGGCCATTGTGTTCACAAATCCAAGGATCTATCTGAGATGATTAAGCTTATCCTAGGGAACCTGGGGCTTTGATACCAATTTTTGGAACAAAACAATCTACTAAGAGGGGGTGAGTTACTAGATATTAAAATTTTATCCTTTAATAATTTTATGCAGACAGACTCCTTAAAATATTAGAGTGCAAGTTAAAACTTGAGATATAGAAATGAACAAGAACATATACAAGCATCACATAACACAAGATACACATGGAAAACACAAGATGGGAAAAACCGCAGTGAGAAGTACTACTAGGAGATACTATCCTAATCCAACCTCACAATCAAAATTTCTATTACAATATTGAACGAAACCAAACCTAAGGAGACTGCAATCCCCTATTTTAGGAGCACTTACTCAAAGGAAGCACCCACTCCCTACTCTAAGCTCCTACCCAGATATTTGCTGGAACCCACTGATTAGACTACAATAATGGTAGTTATAGACTATTTGATAGAACATAATTCATTGTTGCAACTTAATTTGCAACTACTCAACACATAATTTTGACCTATGTACCTTTAGTTAAGCTTAATATATATTATATTCTACTCTTATGGATGAACCTAAATTAAGATTTACTATTTTTTCTGGGTTCGCTCTTCCACCCTACTTCTGCACTCTACTCTTTTTCTTTTAGTGTATTCTCTATTTGTCTCAAAATACATCTAGATACACTATGCAGACTTGCTACACTTTCTCTAGGAGTGTATTCTCTATGGAAACCTTTAGGAGCTAAGCAAGGACATTGATGTCCTTCATGTTTATTTTTACTAAAACTTTCTCTATCCATCTCAAAAGACAATTTTCACTTAGATGCAACACACCTTCACTTCTTCTACTTCCAACATTCCTCTCTCTCTCACACTTGTTTCCTTCTTCTTCTTTTTGACCATCATCAACTTTCAACATTGGCCTTGATATTTACATACCATATCTTTTCTCTGCTATGATTCAATATTTATCTTCTTTTACAAGCAATCAAAACATCGAGCCATGCAACCACTTATAAAATAATAGAGTTTTCTATTTTTGGCATACAAAACAATTGGGATTGCCAGTAGCATTTAATTCATATTATCTATAATGAATCTTAATCATATTTTCCACCACCTATATGTCCGTGTCACTAATTTGATCATTTAATCATCATTAATACTGCTAGATGGAGTAGTTGAGCCAATCAAGTTTGTTCCCTAAGTTGATTTTCAATCGAAACCCTAGTTCACACTACTGTAGATATTTAAGGATTCTCAATTTGAATCCGAGTCATTGATCAATTCCTTTCATGCCATGATCTATTGATCAACATTCACCATTCAACATTTTAAAACGTGATCATCAGATGATGATTTTATTTGAAGACCACCATCAATTTTTACCATATGCAACTTGCCACGAGTGAGTCCCAAAGATACGCATCACAAGTCTACAATTTTGTGAGGTTAGACATGGTCGCACCAAATTTTTAGTGGACTAGTAGATTATTTCCATATATCACCTTGATATACCCATGTAATTCACAACAGAGATGTGAATTACTATATTGATTAATCAAGCGTTGCCACCTGCCTTCACATCACTAGTCACCCTTGACACCTATCTTGTCAATCTAGTCCCACAATGTACACTACTATGTTATTCTAGGGAATCAAGAAGAGAATCTACAATATTTGCATTGAGTTTCCCAAAAAAATTATTTAGATCTTAAATCCTCAACCACCATCATAGATCATACTGAGGAAAAAACATTTCTCTGTAACTAAGGAATTATTATGGTAATTGAATATTTCTTGAGCCGATAGATACAAGAAAAGAAGGCTAGTTACCTCAAAAAACTCAAGGGCTTAAGTTGTCACTTAAGAAACTTGCAACCACCAATAGACAGTCATCGTTAGAATATGAGGTTTTTTTAGTGCCATGAGTGTACACATTTAAATTTATCTTGTCAACCAAACATCACCATTCTTCCAAGCAGGATATCACATAGACATCCCCTTTATACATCAATGACAATAATATGCCAACACTTGTATTCCCTTGGACTATTTTTTTAAGCTCCAATGCCTCACTTATCAATTGTTTTTCTAGGTTCTACATCTATTTTTCGTACAAAAATCACCACCTTCATAACCAATTTTTCATCTATGACTGCTCTTGAAGTATATTTTTGTTTTGTGGTCTCACTTAAACTAGATTTAACATTTATTGCATATTGTAAACTTTTTTCTTCCCTATCATTATCAGATTCATCACCAATTTCTTCACATTAATTGTGATTAGGATGCTCTATATTCCATAAATTTCTAAACTCATAATCTTCTTCGATGTATCTAAACTCTGCACTAGGTTTTGGTTCACCTAGCTCCTTCCTCATAGACCAAAAGACAATAATTTTTTATCTTGACCAATTTTTTCCTGTAACATCCTTCTCCAGATAATCTATCATTTTTACTCTACTAGATGGTTTATCACTTTTTTCATAAAAAATATTGTACCTCTTGATTTGATTCTTTGATCCTATTTGTTGGTACAATGCCATAATTTCTACTGACAATTGTTCAAATGAAATACCTAGCTCAACAACAATTTTCTCCATTTCTATTTTGACCTTATCCCAAGAATCCTTTTTTCTCAAGTTTTCAAGAAAGGGTTTAGTTTTATATTGAATTCTACTTGCAACATTCTTATTGGCCATAATCCTTAATTTAATGGTGTCACATGGATCATACTGCTAGTGACAGACAACATCAAACTTAATTTTTTCTAAAGATCATGTACCATGCACTAAATACTTTTCTCTCAAATGTGAACCCTCCACATGAAAGAGGTAAAGAAGGAAATAAGGTCTTCTTTTCCTGACTAAGAAAGTATAGTTCATCAGTACTCTCCATATTCCTTCCATATTCCAATACAAAAACCCTTTCTGTCACATGAAATGGAAGTTTGTATGGCTCTAATTTCCCGATCTATTAAATCTTAGCACAATATATTCTTCCATTAATTATCAATCAGCCAATTATATTTCTTTTCCTAGTTGAATGCAATTTCTACAAGACATGGCGATCTAGGAATTAAAGTATTTGTAATTTCTTGATACAATGGAGCCAAAAAGTAGTATACAAAATGATTTTAGTTCCTTCGAGAATCATGCATCCTTATCTTAGTGGTCCAATCATATACTAGAGCCATTTTATTTTCTTCAACATTCGTATAGGGTTGAATCTGAATCTTATTGGTCTGAAACATTGCACTAAATTTGAATAGAAAAAAAAGCACAAGTAGGTTGTGAACCTAAATGTCTTAGTGGAACCTCCTTTAATCATTAAAAAATGTTTATGCATGGATTCTACAATGTGCTCAAGAAAGTTATATTTGATAGCCTATTCATTATAATGTATATTAAATACCATTTCAAGGAGGCTTGTACCCACTTCTAGATTGCTATCCATGTTGAGGCAAAATGTTAGCATGAAAGTAGTATCTTGAACCCATGGTTTAAAAATTACAAAATTATAAGGAGGCTTATGATTACTTTTCAATAAGTTTTTGTAACAATCCTGAGGCTAAACTATTTTATTTAGAAAAATGTTTTTTTCCCTTTCATCTATTGCTTCATAATCACTAGTGCAAGATTTTCTAGGTTAATGTGGATGTTTCCAAATTATTCGACTATAAACCCCATCACATTTCTAAATTATTCTGTAGAAATGGATAATATTTCTTCTTTTCTATCTTTATTAACAATTACTCTTTTGTTATCATCATAATTATGGGCACAAACCATGATAAATTCTAGGCAAGGGAAAACCTCATGTAACATCATGTGCCCTAATCCACTTACCCATGGAGCACTGATACTAGTATTAATTTGCATTTTGTTTGTAGCCTTATTCTCACATGGAAATATAAGTTCTAAGGTAAGCCTACCATAGATTTCAGGATCATAAATATCATGGTATTCATTGAAGTGAAACCTAGGGTTTTAAGCACTCCAACATCTATTCTTCTATCCATTTTTTCTTTTCCTTTCCCAACAACTTTATCTAGTCTACTAGTGGTAGTAGACATGCTTGTACAATGTGAATTCCCTCTTAATTCCTCCTTAATTTTTCTTAAGTCTCTCAAGTTCTCAACCCTAAACCCAAAGTTCGGAAAAATAATATTTTAAGAAACAATGAAATGTAGGAATTTTTTCTTTCACTTACTCAGATTTTAATTATTGAAAAGATTAATATTGATAGGCATGTATTGGCTTTGTTGGAACATAGAATCTCCTTGGTGCACTACAATGAGCAATCTAAAATATCCAGGCTATGTGTTGAGCCTCTCACTTAAAAATAAAATCACTTAGTAGTAGAAAGTTCACTTTATTTTTATTTTTTCTCAAATATTAAAGTGAATGAAACATCAACGTGTTTCCTTTGGACTACACAATTAGTACATTGCATTTCTATACAGACACTTATAAATAAATTGAACAGTTGTCTTGCATTGATAAGAAATTATCAACTGTTGATCTTTGTACATCTAATGGTTATAGGGTTATTCCAGAGGTTTATGTTTCCAAGCCTAGTGCTCAGTGCATTTTATTTTGAAATGCAACTACAACTATGGACATCAAACATTCATCGAATGGTTGAGTAATTTATGATATAAACAATAAATACATGTTTTAAAGTTATTTTGATGTACCTATAACTATTAATTGACCACTTTCGATCAGAGGCACTGTCAATATAATTGAAATGTTCCATCTTAATCAAATTCTCAACCATTGATCTTTGAAATCTAATAGTTGTAGGGTGATTCCAAAGGTTTAAGTTCACAACCCTAGTGCTCTATGCATTTCATTTTGGAATGCGACTACAACCATCCATCAAATGTTCAATAAAATGGTCGAGTAATTTATAATATAAACAATAAACACATGTTTTAAATTTTAGTGCACTAGGATACATAATCCTCATGAGATTTTCCTTCGATAGAATACTCATTGGATACATTGAAATGAGTCCATGTGTCCATTCCACGATTCTACGAGTCACATATATATCTACTTGAAGTATCCTAAAGAATCATCAAATCCCTTTAAAAGAAATAAATTGATTGAAACCCATGACATTGATTGACACCTATCCCTTTTTGTAGTTCCGCAACAATTAATTTTGCAGACTTGCGAAACCATAAAGTGTGAGCTCACTTAAGCCATTGAATTAAGCACATGTGCAATCTTCTTCTTAAGTGAGTGTTAGGTAAAAGGCCAAAGCCTCCAAAATCTCACTTATCACATAAAATCCATATAAATATTGATTTGACATTCTATTTCCATTTTTAGTGTTTTTGGTCAATTTGATGACAACTTTCTTTTTGCATTTGTATTGCTTTATTTTTTAAATCTGCAAACAAATATTTCATAAATAGATAATACTTAATTTATTCAAGGGAAAATATAGATTTGTCTAATTTTATTTCATTCCATTTAACTTATTTGGCACCCATTATTAATTGTTTAATCCAACCACCTGCAACTAGAACTTTCAACTTGTAGCCTATGCATGCACAAACACATACTTTGTAATATATATTATCATACATATAGTTTTCTATCGGTTCAATCATTGAACTTCCTTTAAAGTTTATGTGAAAGTGATAAGTATATAAACATTAATTATATTGCTAATTCATTGTATAATTTTAATAGACATTGAACATATAAAACAATTCTTTACTATAAATGAATAACAAAGAATAAAACAACCATTTGTTTTATTACAACTAAATTACAATGCTACATTATTACATAGCTTTTAAAAGATGATTACTAGTAGAGGATGCAAGCTCTTATTTTGTATAAATTATGCATATCACTTTACACCAGATATAACTGATTCCAAGATGGTAGTGGTGGCAGTGGGATCTTGGGATCTCAAATATGGTTTTCCATTTATAAAAATGTAGTCTATTATCTGGTTCTGTAACCCACTATGGTGAAGTACGAGATGATAGTTAATTTTTTTTTATACAAAATATATTACATAATATTCTCAATCTAATCCACTAGAGAAACCCAAAATGACATAATTGATTCCAAGCTGGTAGTGGCAGCTATCCAGGGGGTAAAAGCACAAACCTGTGTGACACTTTATAAAGGAATCGACCAACAACAATTTTTTTTTTGAACTTCGGCCACATAAAAGTAGTCTTTATGTTTTGAATTTCAAAATGGTGTAAACTAATGAAATGCAGAACTTTTGATGAAGATTATTCCTCTAATTTTTTAAATTTAAAAAAAATCATTTTCATTATGTTTTTTTCAATTTAAGGATAAATTTTGGAATGCTGAAAATTTCAAAAATTAAGTGACTTCATGAGGCCGTCAAGAAAAAAAGTGAAAAACCTTTATTTTTTCTAATTTTTTTTCCCAAATAGGTAACTTCAATATTTACTACATGGAATTTTTTTTTTTCAAATTTTGATGTATATTTTGTTCGTAATAACATTTTAAAGTCAAACATGTCATAATTTGACAGTTTTCACGGTCCATCAATTATTTTCAACTTTTTTAATCATTTTCCAAAAAAAACATTATACCCTTTTGAAGAAGACTCTCTCCTCTACTGCACCATATAAGTTTTAAAGAAATTTAATGTGTTTTATTATATTTTTTTTAATTTCTAATCAACCTCTTTTTTTCATTTTAACAACCTACTTTCATTATTTTAAAAATAACATATATTAAAATTAATCAAAATATTAAAAAAATTATATATTTGGATTCATCACTTCGAGTTCTACAAAAGGGTTTTTTTTTTCTGCAAAACAATAATTATGAATGGAGAAACACTCTGCCAAAGTTGAATGTTTCAGAAAATTATGAAAACTGGTGAGTTGGCTACCATGTAGGATGCCACCTAGGCATGTTCGATCGAGTAGGTTTCGGCCAAAACCCACTCGGTCAATATCTTATCGGCCAAAAATGTTTCGGCCTAAAGCCACTCGACCGAAAAGTGTCAGTATAAAATATATTTTATTTTTGTTTAGATTTTTCAAGTCAAGTAAATTCAATAAAATATATTTCAACCAAAGAAGACTCATTTCAACTAAGGAAAGCTTATTTCGACAAAATAAGGTTTATTTCAACAAGTTAGAAGGCTTATTCTAACAAAAGAAGGTTTATTCCGACAAAAGAAGGTTTATTTCGACAAAAGAAAATGTATTTAAACAATAGGAGAGCTATATTTGAAAGTACATTGATATTGAACTTATTTAATTGATTATGTTTTTTATTTTCATTAATGCATTTGAAATTTGTTTTCACTATTTATATTCTTAGATTTCATTATTATTTATCACCAATTAGATATGTTATTCCATTGTTTTTTTAAGTGTTAGATATTTATGCAATATTAATTGTACATGTTTCATTGAAACCTCATGTGTGTACAAATTTGTATGCAAGTGAATTCAAATTTGAGTGCAATTTGTGATGGCGTGTAAAAGGAATAGATCAAGGAAGTATGATCAAACACGAATAAGATAGAGGAAAATAAGTGTGGGTGAAGGAACATCTCATAAAGAACAACCCATGGAAAATATCAATGACAAAGGTAATGTATAGGTTCAAGAACAAACTGAACCTAATAATAGAAATTTTTTGGACAATGGTATGGAAAATCTGATGGAGATGGATGAGGATTCTCTTTTCAATAATATTTCATCTGAAGATATGTTATGTGAAATCACATTAAAATTACACTCGAAAAGGATATGGGATGATTTTTTTGAAGAAAAATATCTAACTGGAAGAGCACAATTAGTTGCAAAGTTATTTAGATGAAAAATAAATGACCCCTATTTTGGAGTTGTTAGGGGTTGATAATAGGGAAAATTCATCAAACTTAAAACTCACAATTGTTGAAAACTTGCAAGAAGCATTAAAATGTATTGAAAAAAAGAGTCGATCTAGTGATTTAAGTGTTGCACGTAGAGCGTTGATGACTGTAATTTCTAGTAAAAAATTATCACATAGAAGACAAGTTCAAGCAATTTCTAAATTAATAAATATTTCTAGGAGAACTATTCAAAGGTATATTGAAAAGAGAAATCAAATAGATGAAAAAATTGAGAAAAATTGGGTAAATATTTGTAGGGTTCCCCGAAAATATAGAATTTCACAAGATGTAAAGAAATAGGTGGTTGAATATTGGACTACTCACTTTAATGTTTCATCCAATTGAAGGGATACTATACAAATAATAAGTGACGATGGTACAAAAATTTCTCATCCAATTTTTTTTATAGATACAGTACAAAGTGAACTTTTTGAACAATTCAAGCAAGAGTTTTCAAATGTGAAGATTTGTCAAAGGATGTTTGAGACATTACGACCATCATTTGTATGTATAAATAAAGTACGTGAAACTTGTTGTTGTTGAAATCATGTTGAATTTGATTTACATATACAATCATATAGAAAAGCTATGACAAAAATTGATCAAAATTTAGCCATCCCTGGAAGTACAACACAATTTGTGAAGTCTCTTGTATGCAAAAAATCAGAAGATTTAGAAGAATTAAATGTTCAGTGTATAAAAAATGTATGTAATGATTGTGGAGATTTGACAAAAATTTTACATGTTGACATTAATGAAATGCAATTTGTTTGGAAGATATTTGAATATGAGACATACTTAACAAAGTCAAGAGTTGAGGCCAAAAAAATTGTTCTCAAAGAGAGTGGATTGCCTTACAATGAATTCATGAGTACATTTCGCAATATCATATATTCACATATCCAACATTTTCATGGTGCAAGATGGCAAGCTAAACAATTTTGTGATTCAAAGAATTTCTTTCCACCAGGTTGTATTCTCTCTATTGTAGATTTCTCTAAGAACTATACATTTAGTCATCAAATCGAGATTCAAAGTCAATATTATCATTCAGAGCAAGTTGCAATCTTTGTGCAAGTTTTCTATAGGCATGCCGAATTAGAGGTCGATGGAATACAAAGTAGAAAATATGATTGAATTATCATCAAAGAGGTTCATTTTTATATCAGTGATGATACAAATCATGATAGAAGCTATGTAGCTCATTATTTCAAAAAAAATTTTGAAGACCTGAGATGATGTGGCATAAATCAAGAACAACACTGGATATGGTCTGATGGATGTGCTGGTAAGTGTACATTATTTTTTTAAAGTTTAATTTATTTATATTTACTTTTAATTTTGAGACTTAAATCAAGTCTAATTGCAAGAACTATATATATATATAATTACTTTTTTGACTTGAGCTAATTTGGTTTTAGTGTAATTATTTGTAACTTCGTGCAGGACCATTTAAGTCTTCAAAAGCTTTTGTTTGGTTAAGCCATCAACATGCTAGACACAACACCAATTTTTTGTGGATTTTTTATGAGAGTGGACATGGAAAAGGAGAGCACGATGGAGCAGGAGCATGTGTGAAGTGTGCACTTCGTCAACATGAACTTGCTAGTAACTTTCACCATATATATATATATGGAACATGTAGATATATTTTTATAAAGATTATCTATATATATTTAAATTAAATTAAAAATTATTTTAAGTTCCTTGAAAGTAATATGTGACAAATTTTTCCAACACATGTGTACTTGTAGGTAATGCCATACGGAATGCAAATGAAATTGTTGAATGGTGTAAAAGTCATTTTTCCGCTCGCGACTCAACATACAAAAAACATTATTTTTGGGAAGTTATAGGTACATCTAGTCAAAATTTGTTAAAAAAATGAATTTCAAAGTTCAAGTGTACATGATTTTTAATTGAATTTTTAAATTTGAATTTATAGATATTGATCGATTAAATCCTTATAATTGTCAAACAATTCATGGTATCAGAAGTCTACATCAAATCATGACAATGGGAAGTAGTAAGCCTTATGTAATTAATGTGAGAGAAAAATCATGTTTTTGTGTTCATTGCTTTGAGAACAATGAAAATATTGTTCAATGTGAGAATATTAGAGATGGGTATGTTTCACAATGGGAAATGAACCAATTAATATCAATGCCTCCTTTTGTTGAAGATGAAAATGTTGATGTCTACGATCCTCTATATTTAGCTGATTATTGTAGGCCTTCGGAAAGAAATGTACATTTTTGGTTCGGCACACTTGATCCTGATTACTAACATCATTTCCTCTAGAATCATACTCTCAACATTTCATCATATTCTATCTCTTAATTTAATGAATCATTATTCACTTAATTAAGTCTTCCTCCTCCAATGATTAAATTAATCAATTTAATTTAATTAATCTTACATCTGAGATAAATCATTTTATTTGATTAAAATATCTAAAGGCCTCTTATTAAATTAAATAAATTAAACCTTATTTGATTTAATCTAACATATTCCTCCTTAGTTAAATAAATCAAGTCATTTATTTAATTAATCATTTCCTCTCAATTCTGATTTAAATTAATTCATCTATTTGAGTCAAAATTGTCAAATCATCAAATCTCCTATTAAATTAATAAAAACCTTGATCAAGTTAATCGCTCTCACTAAAATCCTCTAGAGAATGCAACTTGCACAATAAATCAATTACTTTGATTTATTTAATTCTCTATTTTCCCTCACATGGCATCAAAAGGGAATATCCCCTCAATTTGAATTCAAAAAGTCCAAGTGGACTTGGTCCTTCCAACAAGGCATTTAAGGCCTCTTACATGTCCTTTTCCTTGAGCCAAGTGACATTAACTTCATTTCCCTTCCCTCTTCAACAAGTCATTTCATAAATTCAAATTCAAACTAATTGCATTTATTGGCACTTTGGCCAAAATGTGCACAACCATCAACCATTGGATTGAAAGTTAGTCCCAAATTGCTCAAATCTTGCACATTCTTCCAAATTCAAATCTATAAATGGGAGGCTTCTCTCCTCATTTCCCATCCACAATCTCATGCAGAGTTACTCTCTTCACATTGAGAGCTAATTTTTCCCATTTCCACTCAACCTTTTATCACTTTTACAATTTGTAGGAAGGCTATGCTCAAATCTCTTTAAGATATTTTACTATTTCACAATCACTCACATTGCAACTTAGGAGTTGGGAAAGGGCCAATTTCAACATTCAATTGGCACCAATTCCCCCATGGGATCACTATTTTACTTGCTTAATTAGAATTAGCTCTCATTTACTTAAGTTTTGTTCTTCATTTCTCCCTACTTTAAGTTTAGTAGATGGATTTCATGGGGAATCTCTCATGCTTGCTTGCGTTTGATCTAACACCTTGATTGTTTGTT